>CM065595.1:54114171-54386481 GCA_033119425.1 Bufotes viridis
GTAGAATGCTTTGAAGACAATCATGAAAAGTCCTCAGTACACGTCAGATATTATGTTCTGTGTTTGTCCGCAGCTTGATACTTCAAGTGATGCTCAGTGTGAGCACAATGCAACCCAACATGGTTACAGGGCTTCTACCGTGGGGTTACCATGGGAATTCCTCCAGTGTGCGAACGGCCATGTTTTATGGATCAAAAAGCAGTTTAACTCTGTGTTTCTACCTTAATCAATTATACTAGTAGTCATTTACTGCACTGTTAAAGGCTTTTTACATTTTATTTGCTGTTTTTCACAGTAACAATATTAACGTAATTACATTTTTGTCCAGCCACATACAGCGTTTTAGCCAGTCGCAACATCTTTCTGCAAAACGTGTATCAATGTTCATAGAACTATGTGCTAAGCCCCATTACATTACCACATGTATTTTCATAATTGGTTAATATTGTTTCTTGTTCCTTGTGTCCATTTTTCTGAATAACTTTGTTATTGAAAACTATCAAACTTTTTTTTTTTTTCCCAATCTCGCCACCATGATTTCAAGATAGGAGAGATTGACCCCTGACCTCTGTAGGGGCAGGAAAAGAGAGAGATTAAATTGCCTCCGCCCCCACACCCTCGTCAGTGTTTTCCTGCCCCTATAGTGGCCAGGACAGAGAGAGAGCCCTCTAATCGTCAGGAGGTTAGGTTGGATTTCGTTCTGGTTACCTTTGTTCACAGCACCGGCTCATCGGGGGCTGGAGTCTCCCTTGACTTAGGAATCGCTGTGATGACTCCCTAGCTCACTGGCGGTATGTGACCAAAGCTGGGCAGGGGAGAAATGCGGACCTCTCATCTGTTCATCGGATCCCTGTGTCTGGCGCTGTTTTGTGCATACCCGCCTTCCTTTTCCCAGGTGGGATAAGCAGGCTCGAGCTGGAGTACCCACGTGTTTTGCGGCGGCTGACGTCACTTCTGGGACGCCCACTGCGTCATCGCACCAGAAGTGAGAATCACCGGAGGAAAGTATAAAAATGCCGGAAGCCATGGTGAATCCTGATCTGAGGATCACATCCACAAAGATGTCGGCCCCTGAACAGCCTAGAGAGTTGGACACTCCTGCACTGGTGACAGTAAGTTTCCCATTGGGGAACCCTAACTGTATAGATTGATAGCAGTTTGCTGAGGTTTCGGACAAGAAATATATATACTTTGGGGTATACATTCTGTCCAGGAATGGGGCATATATGCTGATTGTTCCTCTCTTCTTAATAGGGTTCTAAAAAGGCGCAAAAAAATCCAAAATGCATCTTGTGCTTCAAAAAGCTTCCTGAACAACAACTAAAAAATTGTGCAAAGAATGCATTTCAGATGATATGAGAGAGGAGCAACAATCTATGATGGAGGAACTAAAAACAATAATCCGTGACGAAGTTGGATCCTCCCTGGGTACGCTTAAAGACACCAGTCTGGGTCATCTTCCTTCGAAGAGACCAAAGATGTCGCTCCCTTCCTCCTCTGAATCCGAAAATGAAATGGATGAAGCTGAGCCTTCTAGGCGAAGGGAGGTGGAGAACGCGGAAAAATTCTTTCTCCTCTGAAGATATGGCAGATCTACTAAAAGCAGTCAGGGCCACAAGGGGCATTGAAGAGGTCGAGAAACCACATTCCATACAAGAAGAAATATTCGGGAGTTTAAGAACCAAAATGTCAAAGGTGTTTCCCATAAATGAAAATATAAAAGCTGATTCTGGATGAATGGTCTGAACCATAAAAACACCTGGGGACTTCAAGGGAATTTAGAAACAGGCTCTTGTTTGATCCCTCAGAATCAAAACTATTCGATGATATTCCTAAGATGGACGTGCAGGTAGCAAAGGTAAACAAAAAGACCTCCCTACCATGTGAAGATTCTTCCCAGCTGCGGGACCCGATGGAAAGGAAAGCAGATAGCCGCTTCCCAAGCTTTATGAAGGAGACTATGTACAGTATTAAAACCAACATTACCGCAACGTCTGTGACAAGATCAATGTACTTGTGGTTAAATGAGCTAGAGAATCACTTAAAAAATAAAACTCCAAGGGAGGAAATAATAGATTCCTTTCCCCTACTCTGATCTGCCACAGCTTTCCTAGCCGATGCGTCCGCTGAGACAGATTCGCTGCCAAGGACGCAACACTTTCAAATACCGCTAGAAGAGCTTTATGGATGAAGTCGTGGTCAGACGACAAGGCCTAAAAAATGAAGCTCTGTTCCACAGCATGCTGTGGTATTTTCTCCAGCCAAAAACGTAAGAGGGACTGAACTGATGCGTCCGGAACGGAATGCTCTCCTTTCAGAATGCATTAGGATTAAACTGATCATTTTTTTTCCCCGGTATTGAGCCCCTAGGACGGAACTCAATACCGAATAGGAAATTCAAGATGGAGTCTCTGGCGTCCACAATTCCGTTAAGACAAAACGTGTTAACGTGCACAGTAGATCTGAAGGACTCGTATTACCATGTACCGATCAGACCACAATCTCAAAAATTCTTAAGATTCGCGCTAAGAGACAGTACAGGGAAGGTTTGTCATTTCTAGTTCTCGGCCCTCCCTTTCGGTATTTCTGCGGCCCTCAGGGTTTTTGCCAAAATTGTTGTAGAGATGGTAGCTCATCTAAGGAACCAAGGTCTAATACCACCTTATTTAGACGACTTCCTAATGCTAGCTAACCCCGAAAAATGGATGGGAAGAAACCTAAAATCCTTCCTAGCCTTACTGGAAGATTTGGGATATATTGTAAATTTAAAAAAAATCATGCCTTTATCCACAAACAAATATAAAATTCTTGGGAATTCTCCTGGATTCGCAAATACAGTCCTCATTCCTTCCAGAAGAAAAGACAGTGGGTCTAAGAAAAGGTCCAAAGGTTCTGGAAAAGAAATTCATGCTCCATCAGAGAGGCGATGAGTCTTCTAGGTGTGTTAATGTCTTGCATAGCATCAGTTCCACTTCAGGACCCTTCAGCTATAGTTACTGAGATGTTGGGACAGGAGACAGACTTCCTTAGACAGGAAGGTCCTGATCCCACAACATGTAATGTCATCACTCACATGGTGGACCCAGTCAGAAAATCTAGTACAGGGAGTGGCTTGGCAGAAAACGCCGTTTGTTCAGATTCAAACAGATGCCAACAAATCGGGCTGGGGAGGAAACCTAGAAGGAAGATTCTTTCAGGGTCTTTGGCTGGAAGCCATATCAGATCACTCATCAAACTACAGGGAATTAAGAGCTGTATGGGAGACAATAAAAACCGCATCGGATCTCCTAAAGGGATATCATGTAAAAATCTTATCCGACAATGTAACAACAGTATCTTACTTAAGGCAACAAGTGGGAACAAGATCAAAACAACTAATGAAACTGTCAGGGAAAATATTTCCATGGGCTGAAGAAAACCTAAAATCTGTATCTGCAGTGCATCTAAAGGTTCCTAGAATCAGGTGGCGGATTTTTTGAGCCGAAAAACCCTAGACCAGGGTGAATGGTCACTAAATCCAGGGCATTTTAAGCCTCATAGAGAGATGAGGCTCTCGTCATAGATCTCTTTGCCCCAAGATTAAACGTAAAAGTGAAGAAATTCTGCTCCCTAAACCCAAGAGACAATCCTTGGGCAGTAGATGCTTTCTCCCTGACTTGGAATTGGACTCTGGGTTACACATTTCCCCCTGTTTCAACTGATTACAAAAGTAATCCAGATGATTATCTACGACAGACCAAACCTTATTCTAATAACTCTATTTTGGCCAAAACGAAGTTGGTTCTGGATCCTCAAAAATCTAGCTGTGTCGGATCCGTGGGTACTTCCTCCCAAAAGAGACGTCCTGACTCAAGGTCCAGTAATGCCGCCAAATCCAGAGTTCTTCAGGTTGGCAGCTTGGATAACGATTTGGAAATCTTAAAGAGCCAGGGGTTGTCGGAAAGGGTCATTTCCACTCTCAAAGCCAGTAGAAAAAAATTGACTTCTGCGATTTTTCTAAAAATCTAGAAGAGGTTCTGCTCCTGGTGGGGACAGGACGAGATACATCAATTATCTCCAAACATACAGAAGATTCTAGATTTTCTGCAACAGGGGTTAGATTTATTGACAAAGAAGTAGAGAAATGTCGAACCAAAAGATGTTAAACCACCAAAATGAGGTGCTCCTGCTGGTGGATACACCCAATCCAAAAATGAGAACTTTAAGTAACATAAACATAGCAGGGCGCTCTCTGTATATGTGGAACCAAAAACCATTGAATACTGGCTATCTTAACTAGTGGGCACAGTGATTTTATAACTATATGAGGACTAGTATCCATTTTAACTGAGCATCACTAGGGGTTAGATTTAGTCGTCCTTCCTTCGACCCTGAAGGTGCAGATTTCAGCCCTAAGTGTATTCTTTGACTCAGATTTAGCTGAGCACAGGTGGATTAGGAGATTTTTCAGGGCACATTGCCGGTTAAGACCTTTCGTTAGACCTGAAATCCTAACCTCGGATCTAAACATAGTACTAAAGCAGGCATCCTCAAACTGCGGCCCTCCAGCTATTGCAAAACTACAACTCCCAGCATGCCCGAACAGCCAACAGGTATCAGCCTACAGCAGAGCATTGTGGGAGTTGTAGTTTTACAACAGCTGGAGGGCCGCAGTTTGAGGATGCCTGTACTAAAGGGTCTAACAAAAAGTACTTTTGAGCCTTTAGAGGATGCGTCGGTTAAAATGCTCCCATTCAATACAGCTTTCCTGGTAACAATTATGTCGGCTAGGAGAATAGGGGAAATTTAGGCCCTCTCTGACATCCGTATTTAACTATTATGGATGACAGGGTAATTCTTAAACCAGATCCAGGATTTCTTCCAAAGGTAGTTTCTGACTTCCATAGAAACCAGGAAATAGTGCTGCCATCATTCTGCAATAACCCAAAAAACATAAGTGAAGAGGAGTTCCATTCCTTAGATGTCAGACGAGTTGTGCTGAAATATCTGGAAGTATCTAAAGAATTTAGGTTGACAATCTTTGTCCAGTTCGGGGGGGGAAAAATGTCGCTAGGGCCTTCATCGCCTGGTCCATAAAACAGACGATCTACGATTGTTACAGTCTTCAAAATCTTCCTTGCCCTGTTAAAGTTAGGGCCCATTCCACCAGGGCAGTCTTCTTCCTACGCTGAAAAAGCGGGTGCTTCACTGCACCAGATATGTAAGGCCGCAACTTGGTCCAACAATCATAACTTCATTAAGCACTACAGACTTGATTTGTCAGGATCTTCAGAACTATCCTTTGGTAGGAAGGTCCTCCAAGCCATAGCCCCCCTAATTAGGTAATCTGGTATGTCTCCTATCTTGCCGTCATGATTGTGAAATAGGAAAAACTGAATTTGACTTGCTGGTAATTCCTTTTCCATGAATCCATCATGACGGCACGGAATTCCCACACAAAGTATTGTGTACTTAATTATGTTAGTATCAGGGCTGTGGAGTCGGAGTCGAGGAGTCGGAGTCGGAGGCAATTTTGGGTACCTGGAGTCGGAGTCGGCAAAAAATGGACCGACTCCGACTCCGACTCCTACTAGATTTAAATTGGAATAAAAAAAAATTAGAATAAAAAAAAAGCAAGTTTAAATGTCCCAATTCAGATAAAGTTATAATTAATTACTTCTCTACTGTAAGAATAAAGGCCAATGCATGCAGTGCGTCACGTTACCGCTAAACAAAGACGTTAAGTGACCGTGAAGAAGCATGCTTTTCATATGCTTTACTATGCAGTTAAAGGGACACTGACAGGCTGATATATCTGCTGGTATTCATCAGAGGATTAGGAATACAACTAGACGACTGTTACCCCCAGTTGAGGTTTACTTGTGTTTAAAAACGTTTTAATCAATATGCAAATTCTCTACCTTTGTGCCCAAGGGGCAGGCGCACATGTAGAGTACTGGCAGCACTAGACAGGACTAGGTAGCGAGGAAGAAGAGAGAAAGCTGGCACAGCCTCAGCATAGCCAGACGAGGCTGCTGCCAGCACTCTACACGTGCGCCTGCGCAGGAATTCAGCGTTCGGCTAGCCTGAAAAAAAGGCCAGTGCAGTGAATAATAACGAGGGGAACAGCGCTGGGAAGCTGTACTCGGGCGCGGCTGGGCACAAAGCCGCAGGAGACGCTGCCCCATTGGGCACAAAGATAGTGAATTTGCATACAGATTAAAATCTTTTTAAACACAAGTACAGCTTAACTGGGGGTAACATTAGTATAGTTTTATTCCTAATTCTCTGATGAATACCAGTATATATATCTTTAGCTGGAAAATCAGCCTGTCAGTGTCCCTTTAAGGAGCGGCAATACTTACACTTTCCATTGTCTGTGGTCTGCTGTTACAGGGAACCCATGGTTATCCTAGCCTCTTACTGATAACTGATTAAGGACTGGAGACACTTGTATAAGTGAAGGGAATGGATAGTCAATAGTTCAAGACTGAAGCTGTAAACCATTTGAAAAACTGCTATCATTCAGCTAAGGCTATAAAACATGTAAACTCAGATTGTTAGCTTAAATTTTAAACATGACTATGGGATTCTACTAGGAAAATCATGTTTTAAAATAAATGCCCCTTCCCCTGCCCCTTCCTGGATCCTCCCACTGCTCTATCTTCAGCAGAAGATCAGCACACAAAGCAGAAGGCATCAGCTTCTGCTCAACTACCTCTCTGTACTAGAGGAGATTAGAAGAACTTGGTGGAACAGCTTCGTATTTGCATATTAAATACAGAGGAGTCGGAGTCGAGGAGTCGGAGTCGGAGTCGGAAGTTTCAAAATCTGAGGAGTCGGAGTCGGAGTCGGACAATTTATCTACCGACTCCACAGCCCTGGTTAGTATGAAGGAATACTAAAAAAGTGTGTGCACACATAAGGCTAAGGTGAAGGGATACTATAGTAATCTGTTAAACACTGAAGAGGGTGGGGGGGCAGAAGCAATTTTAATCTTTCTCTGTTTTCATGCCCCTACAGAGGTCAGGGGTCAATCTCTATCCTGCCGTCATGGTGGATTCATAGAAAAAGAATTGCCATTAAGTCTAATTCAGTGTTTTGTTTTTTTTTTTTTTTTCTTGCTTAAACGTCACACTATTAAAAAGCTACACAGTAAGTTTTGTGTTCTTATTAGTAACTTTTTTGGCAATACTAGTTTATTAACTAGATATCAGACTGAAAGGAGATCTCTGGGAATTAGGAAAAGGGCAATACCTAATATTTTATTATAAATATATTCCCAAATACCTTTCATTAGTTATAATGGCTCCTTTTGTCTAGGAAGAAATAAAATGGCCCCCGTCCTATTAGTTCACATAAAACCTGTCCTAATCATACATAAGGCCAGTTACCTCATAACACTGAGCTAAACAGCTGCCGCATCCTCCTCTTTTGCTTGTCAGGGATTATGATCCTGTATACAGCTGAATCTGTAGGAATGGAGTTCGTCATGAGGAGACATGAAGTACAGATAGGATGGACAGGACAGACTGGTAATGGAGACTGCATACAAGAGCTGCTACTCTTTATCTACATCTCCCACCTTCCTCTCTGTAATTCATAAGAGAATGAGGCAGCTCTTTACCTCAGTGATGTGAAGTAACTTTTCTTCCTGTGTGATTAGCACAGGTTTTGTGTGTACTGATAGGACGGCTGCCATTTTATTTCCCCTGATTGCTCCCTACACAAAACGAGCCATTATGACTAACAGAATATATTAATAAAGTAGTAATTAAGTATTTTCCTTTTCTTAATTCCAAGAAAACCACTTTAACGTTTCCAACATTATCTGTTCTTCATGTGAGAAGTGTCTGGCTAATAATTTTGAGTTATTTTAGGCATGTTCTTGACTTTTTTTTTTTTTTTTTCTCCTCCCTCACAGGCCAAGTCGTGCACTTGTCATATGTGTGGCGCCTACCTGAACAGGCTTCACTCTTGCTTGTACTGTGTGTTCTTTGGTTGCTTCACGAAGAAACATATTCACGAGCACGCTAAAGTTAAGAGACATAATCTAGGTTAGTGGCTATATCACACCAGGTTTTAATGTCAGTTCTGTGGTTGGGCAGTGCACGTGTATGCCTGATTATATTGCGCCTTTTCCTTACATCTTGTTAACAGCAGTAGCTACAATTGCATATTCGCAGCAAGTTCTGTGTGGCCCAGTAGCCTGTCTGTGTAAAATAATTTATAGCACATAGTACATTTTCTAAAAGTCTAAATAAAACAGATTTCTTGTGACTAATAGGACTACTAATGTTTCTTGGTTTTAAAATGTGTGGATGGACAGCATTGTTAAAAGCTATGGACGCCTTTGCACTGACTTTTGTTCAATTTCTTTCTAAATGCAAACTTAGAGCCTCTGTCTGCATGATCAAAACTATTAACCCAGGCATTCTGTCTTGTAGGGTTGATCATGCTGATTACTACAATACCACTCTTTTGTTTGTATGGTAAACAGCTGCAGAGATCTGCCTCTATATTATGTTAGAGTATATTGGAGCACATTGCGGCAGGGCCGAATCCTTGGAGCACTACTTTTGTAACACCTCTGTGCTCTGCACACTTACCTCCTCCCCTTGATTGACAGGGCTGGATATCAGCATTCTGAGGGTAGAGCTGTGCACTAGCATAGTTAATACAGTTGAAAAAAGACATAAGTCCGTCAAGTTCAACCAAAGGATAGGTGGGGACGCGAATCCCAGAAGGAAGTGAGACTCAGATTTCTACACATTTTCATAAGCATTAATGTAATTTACTTTTAAGAATTCATCTAAACCCTTTTTATGAACTGGTGCCCAGAACTGAACTGCATATTCCAGATGAGGCCGCACCAACGCTTTGTAAAGTGGTAATATAACATCCCTGCCCCGCGAGTCCATGCCTCGTTTAATGCATGACCATATCCTGGTAGTCTTATAAGCCTCTGATTGAGATTGTATGCTGTTATTTAATCTACCATCTACAAAGACACCCAAATCCTTCTCTATAAGTGACTCCCCCAGTGTTACATCCCCTAGGACAGGCATCAGCAACCTTCGGCTCCCAGATGTTGTGAAACTACAATTCCCAGCATGCTCCATTCATTTCTATGTAAGTTCTTAGAAGAGCAGAGCAACTATGCATGCTGGGAGTTGTAGTTTCACAACAGCTGGGAGCCAAAGGTTGCCTACCCCTGCCCTAGGACATATGAAGCACAGAGACTCTTACTACCAAGATACATAACTACATTTATCCACATTGGGCATCAACTTGGCAAATGAGGTTCAATCACTGAGTGTTCAAGTCAGCTTGTAGTTTATGGACATCTTCCATAGACTGCACAGTACTACATAGCTTAGTGTCCTCTGCTAAAATATTAAATATTAAATAGAGGATCTATCACTGAACTTTGGGGTACACCACATAACCCGGGACCATTCTGAATAGGAATCATTGACCACAACTCTCTGGACACGGTCCTTCAGCCAGTTTTCAATCCATTTACAAACTATACTTTCCAAGCCTATAGACCTTACTTTACCTATTAAACGTCTATGAGGGACAGTATCAAAAGCCTTTGCAGAATCCAGATAAACTTCATCCACAGCTGCCCCCATGTCCAGGCTTCTACTCACCACCTCATAAAAACAAATAAGGTTAGTCTGACAACTTCTGTCCTTGGTAAACCCATGCTGGTTATCACTTATATTATTTGGTCACATCCTCCTGTATATAGTCCCTTAAGAGTCCTTCAAACATCTTTCCCACAACGGAAGTTAAACTGGTCTATAATTACCTGTGGAGATCCTAGATCCTTTTTTGAATATGGGCACCACATTTGCCTTGCGCCAATCACTTGGCACTGTACCAGTACCTACAGAATCTAAAAATTATAAACAGGGGCACATCAATGATTGAACTGAGCGATTTAAGAACTCTTGGGTGTAATCCATCTGGACCTGGAGCCTTGTTCACATTTACCTTATTCAACTTATCTTGGATCATATCTACAGTTGGCCAATTGAGTATATTACTGGCTGTACTAACAGCCCCAGCACCACAGATATCAGCTCCTTCCTCTTTTGTATATACAGAGCTAAAAAACCCTCTTAGTAACTATTCCTTTTCCTTATCTTCAGTGACTGCCCCCCCCCCCCACCTTTACCATTATTTAGGTGCCCCGGAGCGGCATTAATCGTGCGCACGGGAGTACACAGCATCATAGATTACAATGATGCTGTGCACGTCAGGCCGCCCGTGGGAGTATTGTGCCGAGTATTGTGCCGCAAAGTATTATAGCCCCGTGGGCATCCCGACGTACACAGCATCATTGTAATCTATGATGCTGTGTGCTCCCGTGTGTACGATGAATGTCGCTCTGGGACATATGGCCCGTTCACGGACCATATGTCTTGGAGGGCATACGGTCGTGTGCAAGAGGCCTTATTATGTTGACAGTAGCTGCTCCCAGTCTATGCCCTGAAATGCTGCCCTCAACCCAGGGAAATTAGCCTTTTTAAAATTCAGTGTTTTTGCTCTGCCTCGTGTTTGCTTCTTATAGTTTAGGGGGAATATAATTATATTGTGGTCACTATTACCTAGTGTTTCTCGACCAGTAACCTTTCCAACAAGCTCTGCATCATTAGAAATTACCAGATCCAACAGAGCATGGCCCCTAGTGGGAGCTTCTATAAACTGGCCCATAAAGTGGTCCTGCAGCAAGTTGAGGAATTTTCTCCCCTTTGCTGTTGGGGCAGAACCATGATCCCAGTCAATGTCTGAGAAGTTAAAATCTCCCATTATGACCACTGTACCAGCCTGTGCAACCCGCTCTATTTGGCTATACAGTTTAGCTTCTATCTCCTCTGTAATGTTATGGGGTCTATAGATTGCACCAAGTATTAGATCAGATCACTTCAGATCACTCCTCACATACGGGCACACACCATCGCTTTGTTTATTGACCCGGTCTTTCCTAAATAGTGTAAAGCCCTCAATATTAACAGCCCAGTCATGCAAAGAATCCAGCCATATCTCAGCCACACCAACTACAGCTATGTGTTCTTCTAGTACCATAGCCTTCAGCTCCCCCATTTTGCTAGCATGTACATATCGCATTCACCCCTTACTGTAGCCTTAAGTTGAGAAAATAGGTTTTCTGTACTTAGAAAGCTAACACACATCACAGGTATATTCACAGGCACAATATATGATTATAAAGAAACCAGTAATATGTATTGGCCTAAATACTATATGTACATATCAATCACAGCTCTGCCATTAGCATACCTATGTCTAGCCCTGTCAATCAAGGGGAGGGAGGAGTGTGCAGAGCAAAGGAGTATTACAAAAACTGGAGTATTAAGAAGCAACAAGGATTCAACCCCACTCTCTGGTGCTCATTTGCATATTAATAAAAACTCAGATCTCTGCAGTTGTTTAACATACAAACGAGACGTATTGTTTTAATCAGCATAATCAACCCTACCAGGCTGTATGCCTGGTTTAATAGAGTAAATCATGTTGACAGAGGTTGTTTAAGCAACTTCTAACTAATCTGAGTGTGTAAGTCCTTCACCTAGCTGCTGGTGCTGCTGAATCTGACATAAATCAGTCAGAGCACAGCTCTTGTTTCTTGTTGCTTTCTGCTCTCCCCCTCCCTTCTTTGATTCTCAGCAGAGGGAGGTTGAACTAGTTGTACATGGAAGGTCAGTGTGAGAAGAACGGGGAGGGGGGGGGGGGCCAAGCATCCAAGGATGATTGCTCTTACAGGCTGTAAACATAGGGAAAGCAAGGCAGGTTGTGGGGGAAGAATCATATGGGCTGTGTTCAAATATAGACCAAAAGCAGAACACCTAGGGCAAGCTCTGCAGGGGGAGACAAACACACACTCCTCAGTTTTTAGTAGCAGTGGAAAGCAGTTTAGGAATGAAGCTTTGCTGATATAGGAGAGCTAGAGAAGACAACAGCATCCTGGGTTCACAGATTTCACATGCAGCAGATATTAATGGAAGAGTCTTGTCTAAGACAAGCATGCACATGACCATATTGATTTTGCAGTCCGCAAGCTACGGATCTACAAAATCTGTATGCAGTCCATGTGCCGTTTGCATCTTTTCCTTTTGCAGGCCTTTTACGGACCAGAATAAGACTTGTTCTATAATTCGCGGAATGGACGTACAGATGTGGACAGTACATGAATGTCATTTGTGTGCTGTCTGCATTAGTATGTCCGTAAAGAAAATTATAGAATGTGTCCTATTTTGGTCCTCAAAAAGTCAGTCTAAACTGACTGTGTCTTTATTTTGCTGTATTAAGTAGAAGAAGGCTGATCATGAGATGGAGCGATGTATACACATGAACCTTCACACTAAGCTGTTATCTTGGCTTATTCGATCACTCCAGTACTTGTGTTGCTAGGCATTCAGGAAAGAAATGCAGTTTACCTAACCAACTGTATCTTGTCACTATTAGACAGCACCGTTTATGTATGTGTCCATATTTAAGTGAATCTCTACAACAGATTTGATAAATTTCATACAAAATGAGTGCCCTAAACTTAAAGGGGTTTTCTGTGTTTTTAGTACTGATGTGCTATCCTCTAGATTGGTCATTAGTATCTGATCGGTGGCGGTCTGACACCTGGGACCCATGGCGATCAGCTGTTTCAGAAGGCAGAGGCCCTCATGTGAGTGCCTCGGCCTTCTCTCTGTTTTACCTAGGCCAAGTGAGGTCATGTTCATGTGTCACACAACCTAGGAGCAGCTCGGCCCCATTTAAGTGAATAGGGCTCAGCTGCAATACCAAGCACAGCCATGGAGCTGTGCTTGTTAGGGCTCAGGCACACGACCGTATGTATTTTGCGGTCCGCAAAAATCAGATCTGGAAAAAATAAGGATGACATCCGTGTGCATTCTATATTTTGCGGAACGAAACAGCTGGCCCTTCATAGAACAGTCCCGTAATGCGGACAATAATAGGACATGTACTATTTTTTTGCGGAAAGGAAATACGGACATACGGCATGCACACAAAATAATTTGTCTTTTTTTTTTTTTTTTTTGGAGACCCATTGAAGTGAATGGTTCCGCGTACGAACGTATTTTCTGTCCGTGTCCACTTTTTTTTTTTTTTTTTCATTTTTTTTTTGGGCGGACCGTATGCGGAACTATTCACTTCAATGGGTGTGCAAAAAAAGGAAGTTACTCCGTGTGCTTTCTGTTCCGCAAAAAAAAATAGAACATGTCCTATTATTGTCCGCATTACAGACAAGGATAGTACTGTTCTATGAAGAAGGGCCAGCTGTTCTGTTACGCAAAATACGGAATGCACATGGCTGTCATCCGCATTTTTTGCAGATCCGTTTTTTGTGGACCGCAAAATACATATGGTTGTGTGCATGAGCCCTTAAGCTTTGAGTCATCAGCGGCGCTCCCAGGAGTCCCAGTCCTTTCTCAAACAGCTGATCGGTGGGGGTCTGAAGTGTTGGAACCCCCACCCATCCGATATTGGATAGGTCATCATGAGTATTAAAACTCTGAAAGTAATCAGTATAAAAATCCTGCAAAACTTTAACTCTGCAGCTTTGATACTTTTCCTCTACATTTTACAAAAATGATGTAAAATGTAGACAAATAATTTTTTTAAATGATTGCTAAAGTTGGCCATGATCTTCCCAGTGAGTTGCTGTAGGTATTATGCAACCTGTGCCATTTTAATTTTGTGCCATGTAAATTCAGACATCCTGTAATAATATTGATCTCTTGTGTGTTAAAACTGGTGCTTGTTTGTAGTAAGTGTATTATTTTTTTGTTGTCTGCAGCCATAGATTTGTTGTATGGGGGTATATACTGCTTTATGTGTCAAGACTACATATATGATAAAGACATGGAGCAAGTTGCCAAAGAAGAACAAAGAAAGGCTTGGAAATTGCAAGGTATGTCTTTTCCCTTTTAGTGGTAAGCCCATACTTTATTATAGAACACCATGGCAGGGACAACTGGACATGATCATCCATCTGAGACAAGCAGAGTCTAAATGTAACTTCAGTACAATGTTCAAGATGGACGGTTATGTCCAGTTGTACTTGTGGTGGTCTATACAATGTGCCAGGGTGGCTACACAAATATAGCAGATTGCTTTCTAGGCTAGCTGTGGGACAATCTGAAACTGGCTGCAGCACTACAGTTTTAGTTTAATAGTAATTTACAGCTGATTGTAAATATCTTTGAAGTTAGTAGAGTTATCGAGAGGGTGTGTGTAAAAAAACAAAAAAACCTTTCTGTGGAGTTAAAGTATATAAATAGCCTTCAGGGCAACCTACTAATATACAAAAAGAAAACAATGTTGCTAATGACATACTGTAACCACTTCAGCCAATTAGCTGCAGTTTGAATTAGAGATGCATAGAGGTGACTGTATACACTGAGGCATGGCTTCTCAGTCTGCGATATGCCCCCGTTGTCTATGACGAGATGGCCCCTTTATGTTGTGCAAGTAGAAGGATATTAGTAGTGGACTCTCCAGGTGTGGGTGAAGAGCATCTTATTACAAATGAGTTTTCCAGGATTCCAATATTGATGGCCTTACCTCAGTAGAAGTCATCAATATCTGCTTGGGGTTCATACTCCTAGAACCCCCAAAAATTGCATGTATGAAGAGGCCAGAACACTACAGCCTCTTCAAGGCCAGTGACGTCACATTCATGGTCTAGGTGCAGCTCTGTACCATTCTCGTCTGCGGGCCTTGGCTGCAGTACCAAGCACAGTTGCTATATATTGTATGGCGCTGTGAGCAGGCCGCAGTGCTAATTGGAGCTATGTGGCCTTTACAAACAGCTGATCTTCTCAGTGCTGTGAGTCGTACCCCCACAGATCAGATATTGATAACCTATCCTGAGGTTAGACCATCAATATTATGTTCCTAGAAAAGTCCTGAAGAAAGTGAGTGTTGTATAAGTGACGTGCAAAAAATATAATGCCATAAAAAATATAAAAACTACGTAGCAACATGCAGAACGGGTCCACCCCACCTGACCTGGGAGGATTCTCATCCCACAAACGCTTCGTCTTTTTGCATTTTAATTTCTTAAAGTTTCTAAAGCCTGTTGTATTTTTTGCATAGTGGGTGGGCATATGGGCAGCGATGACTCGGAGGACAAAATGGTGGCATCTAGGTGCCAAAGTGATGGCATATCAAGGAGCAGAGTTTTCTAGTATAAATGAATATGTGGACCATTTGCCGGCAGTTTTACACTTGTGGTACTTTGATTTGTATACCAGCCTTTGCTTTTGAATCGTTCTTAACGGTTTGTGAATTGACACATGTATATGGTTGTTTCCTGTGTTGTGGTTTTCATTTAAGGGTAGGAGCACAGGTTTAATACGTTGGGGGAGCCCTATGTTTTTAAATACAGTAATCCTACACAGGACCTCAGTGTAATTTAATGGTGAGGCTATAGAGGCACCCAGTAATTGACAGCATGAGACACAGATGCATCTTTAGGAGAACTGCACACGAGGCGAACTGCGCATAGTAATACAGAAGCCGATCAGCTGTATGAAGAGAACGCAGCACTTATACGAGGGCGGCCTTCCCTTCACTGTTCGTGGGGGTGTCGGGAGTCGGACCCCTGCCGATCTGATGTTGATGCCCCTTTAACTGCATGCTGTTTACCTTGTGGCAGTTGTGCAGTGTAAAGAAGACTGCTCGTCAGGTGATGTGCAGGTGTCATTACACTGCCCCAGCCAGGTAAGAAGAGCATGCAGCGCTTGTACAAGCGCCACTGCCCTTTCAGTCAGCTGATTGGTGGAGGTGCCGGGAGTCTAACCTTCAACAGTCTGACGTTGACCCGAGGATGAGTCATCAATATTAAATCATTATACAATCCTCCGAGAATTTTGGATTACATCATAACTAGGGATGTCCAGATACCAGTATCGGTATCTGGACCGATACTGGACATTTGCAGAGTACTTGCCATGGCAGCCAGGACTTCAGTAGCGTTCTGGCTGCCATGGTAACCGATCGGAGCCCCAGCATTACACTGCTGGGACTTTGATCGGAACTGCTGCTGCCACAAATGATGGGGGGAGGGGGCACACTGCGACCAGTGATTGGGGTGGGGGGGGGGAGGAGAAGGGGGACCCTGTGGCCACTGCCACCAATGATTAATACTGGGGAGGGGGGGTTTGAGTTACCAGAGGGGGCTGTTCAGAGGCTAGGAGGGCACATGAGAGGCTGGGGGCAGTTCTGTTTTTTGGACTTTTGGTTGTTCAGTGGTCACAAAATAAATGTTATTTATTTCATTGTTAAAATTGGTATCGGTGAGTACTTAAATAAAAGTATTAGTACTCGTACTCGGTCTTAGAAAAATGGTATCGGGACATCCCTAATCATAACTGTTAGTTTATCCTCGACCAGTGTTACCTTGGTTGTGTGCCTCCTGAAAAGCCCCCTCATAGAAGAAATCCTTGTGACGTCATCACGCTGCCATGGCAACCTGTATGCAGAGGCATTGCATCTACACTGAGGATTGCAGTTATGATTGAGAGAGGGTTTTTTTGTTTTCCTTTTTTTTGTGACACGTGCATCATATTATTGGTACATTTTGGTTGATATGTTTTTGGGTTAATGAAAACATCTGAAACTTACTCAAAATATGTAAGTTATACAGCACAAATTAGTTGGTATCATTTCTTAAATATTTTTTTCAGACCTTAGTAGGAAAAAAAGCTTAACATGAATTGTAACAACATTAAAAACTGCACCTCTAGAAGTATACAAGAAGACGTTTAGGAAGTCCAAATGGAAGTGTCTTTCTTTTTTTCTTACTAGGACGCTTTTCAGTCAGAATTTCAGGTTTGCAGAGGCCTTGAGGTGTGGAAACAATCCACAAAAACCCATTTTAACACTACACCCAGCAAGGAATTGTTGTTGGGGGTGTGCTGATCATTTTACACCCATCCTCAGGTATTTCATAGAATTTATAAAAAAAATTCCAGTAGTATATTGCTTTAACCCCAAAGTTTTCATTCTGGCAGGAAGCAAAAGGAGAAAAGGCACATTTTTTGACATGGTCGTAAACTACTGTTTGGATAAATGGCACGGTTCAGACTGGAACAAGCTCCATTTTGGCTTTCCAAGATTTGCATAGCACCTGGCATACCAGTACTGTACAAACCTTTAAGAAATTATCTAATTTTGCTGCCAGTTAGGGTGTAGAGATTTATTTTGACACCAAATTTTTCATTTTCACGATGGTTAATAGGATAAAAAGCCTCCCCCTTAGGGCTCATGCACACGACCGTAGGTATTTTGCGGTTAGTAAAAGTGCGGATGTTGTCTGTGCATTCGGGAAAAAAGGGGGTCAGTCAGCACATCCCAATGCTCAGGTGTACGCTGCCATGGCTAGAAATACGAAGAAAAAAAACCTAATGCAACAGCACTCTGCAAACCAAATAACGTACAATAATGCCGTAGTTATAGATAATATTCTGGTGCTAATGCTATGCTTATTTTGTAAATAATAATCAGTATGCTGAGCCCACTCTATACTGAGAGAGTCTCTGTCTCTCTCGAAAAACACTGCATTTCAGTTCTTGAGTTCAGCATAACTACATTTCACATTATCATTCATCTGTGTGTGCTTTTACCTTGAAAATCCAAGCAGATAGACCTCTAGCACAATTCCCTTAAAATATAGCATTGCATATCGTTATCGCAAAATTCCCATATCGTGCAGCTAAAGAATTATTAGAAACGCCATACTAACAGTGTTGGACCCCCTTTTGCCTTCAGAACTGCCTTAATTCTACGTGGCATTGATTCCACAAGGTGCTGATAGCATTCTTTAGAAATGTTGGCCCATATTGATAGGATAGCATCTTGCAGTTGATGGAGATTTGAGGGATGCACATCCAGGGCACGCAGCTCCCATTCCACCACATCCCAAAGATGCTCTATTGGGTTGAGATCTGGTGACTGTGGGGGCCATTTTAGTACAGTGAACTCATTGTCATGTTCAAGAAACCAATTTGAAATGATTTGAGCTTTGTGACATGGTGCATTATCCTGCTGGAAGTAGCGATCAGAGGATGGGTACATGGTGGTTATGAAGGGATGGACATGGTCAGAAACAATACTCAGGTAGCCCGTGGCATTTAAACGATGGCCAATTGGCACTAAGGGGCCTAAAGTGTGCCCAGAAACCATCCCCCACACCATTACACCACCACCACCAGCCTGCACAGTGGTAACAAGGCATGATGGATACATGTTCTCATTCTGTTTACGCCGAATTCGGACTCTACCATTTGAATGTCTCAATAGAAATCGAAACTCATCAGACCAGGCAATATTTTTCCAGTCTTCAACAGTCCAATTTTGGTGAGCTTGTGCAAATTGTAGCCTCTTTCTCCTATTTGTAGTGGAGATGAGTGGTACCCGGTGGGGTCTTCTGCTGTTGTAGCCCATCCGCCTCAAGGTTGTGCGTGTTGTGGCTTCACAAATGCTTTGCTGCATACCTCGGTTGTAACGAGTGGTTATTTCAGTCAACGTTGCTCCTCTATCAGCTTGAATCAGTCGGCCCATTCTCCTCTGACCTCTAGCATCCACAAGGCATTTTCGCCCACAGGACTGCCGCATACTGGATGTTTTTCCCTTTCACACCATTCTTTGTAAACCCTAGAAATGGTTGTGTGTGAAAATCCCAGTAACTGAGCAGATTGTGAAATACTCAGACCGGCCCGTCTGGCACCAACAACCATGCCACGCTCAAAATTGCTTAAATCAGGCGTTCAGGAGATTGTCTTGACCAGGACCACCACCCTAAATGCATTGAAGCAACTGTGATTGGTTGACTAGATAATTGCATTAGTGAGAAATAGAACAGGTGTTCCTAATAATTCTTTAGGTGAGTGTATATATATTCTCTTCATCGTCATATTCTGACCCTCATAAATTATTATTCCAGTGAAGCTGTGTGAAGGCTCACTTTTTGATAAACGATCTGTAGTTTTTAATACCATATTGAGGTGTGACTTTTTGATCACTTGTTAAAAAGAAATGGGGGGGAAATGAAGTGACCAAAAAACATCCAATTGGCCATTTTGATTTTATTACCTGTTCAAAAAAAACTTATTTTTAGCCCCCCCCCCCCCCCCTTAGGGGATGCTTCTACTGTGGACTCATTCTACATTTTGCAGTCTAATTGAGAATCTGTGTGTTCCTGTTGAGCTCTGCCACAGGCAGGGCTTGATAAAGAAGAGCTTTACAATTGCAGCCCTCAGAACTTTCTAGGCAGCCATAGCAACCAAATGGCTCCTGCAGTCTCATCGCAGTGGAGCCATTCTGTCAGTGGGAGTCTGGCACACCTTGTAAATGACCACTCACATGCCATGGTCACTTGTATACAGCATCTCAGGAGTTGTGATTTTAGGCTACTTTCACACTAGTGTTTTGCTGGATCTGGCAGGGTTCAGCATAAACGCTTCCGTTATTGATAATACAACCATGTGCATCCATTATGACTAATCTGGTTGTATTAACATAGCAAGGATGTTTTCTATTGTGTCGGGAAAACGTCCCAGGCTGCAGTTTGCTCTCCGGTATGAGAATGGAATGCATTTTGGAGCATTCCGTTCTGTTTAGTTACGTTTTGTCCCCATTGACAATGAATGGGGACAAAACGGAAGCGTTTTTTTCCGGTATTGAGATCCTATGACGGATCTCAATACCATAAAATATTAACTAGTGTGAAAGTAGCCTTAGTTGTGTCTGATCAGGTGTCTACTGTGTAAAGCAGCAAGCACACTGCTATGGCGCCTCCTGATCTCCTGAGCACATGTACATTTACAGCAGATGTTGGAAAAGGATTAATAAATGTTCTCACATATGCGCTGTACCCATTTGTGACTACAATTGAAAGTATGTCTGTAGTCTCCTAGTTAACTCAAAAGGGACTAGAGGTAGTCTGAGTGCTATAGATTAATGAGGAAGCAATCACTTTGCCTCGGAAACAACATGGCTGTTGAGCTTCTGAGGTGTTCATATGTTGTGAGCCAATAGCAAATGCTTTGTTCAGATAATTCAGCCATACAGCAGGGATCGGCAGCGTTCGGCACTCCAGCTGTGGTGAAACCATGACTCCCAGCATGCACACTTGCTTGACTGTTCTCGGAACTCAAATAGAAGTGAATGTAGCTTGCTGGGACTTGTAGTTTCACAACAGCTGGAGTGCAAGTGTTTACTGACCCCTGTAATACAGAAAGGCATCTTTTATGTTCTGTTAAACTCAGGCCATTTACCTCAGATCCTCTGGTCTTCCCAAGATGCATGTTTAACACGCAAGGAGTTGGTCTCAGTAGTCGCACATCAGGGTGTAGGGTCTCAGTTGTAGTTCCTCACAGCTATGTAACAAGCAGACAGGGATTAAGGGAATTGGTGCAAGTAAATGGCTATATCGTGACACCATAAGGTGGGTCGTGATTTACCACAGCCTGAAACCTGGCAAGGAGCTGTGTACAGCAAGTGACCTCCATCCCTGGTAAATGGCAGATGTCCTACATTTACACAATATATATAAAACTTACTGGGCAATACTGACCATGATATAAATGTATATTAGTCAGAAGAGAAGCTTCTCAGTCATGGTTGTGCAGGAATATCTCCCAGCAATTCTAGTGCTGCTGTCTGACCTGTAATACAGATTTTCCATATACTAAGAAATAATTGACCAGAAATATCCATTCCTACATCTTAGGCTCCATTCACTCGTCCGCAATTCTGTTCCACATTTTGTGGAACGGAATTGCAGACCCATTCATTGCTATAGGGACACTCTATGGCCCGACCGGATCCGCACTTCTGTTCCGAAAAAAATTGAATATGTCCTATTCTTGTCCGCAATTGCGGACAAGAAAAGGCATTTGCTATGAGAGTGTCAGCGATGTGCGGTCCGCAAAGTGTGGAACACACATTGCCGGTGTCCGTGTTTTGCGGATCCATGGATCCGCAAAACACACACGTCTGAATGGAGCCTAATTGACCATTCGTGGGACAGCTGTAGTTCAGTTCTGTGGTGTAAAATGTAGCATTTTCTCCTTTGCCTGGGAACACATCTGTATGTGAAGCCACCTGAAAACATGAGGAAAAGCCCTGCTTGGCCACAGCTTCACCCGAGGACAGTAATGCAGTCACTTCTCAGTACCCATCGTCTCCACCTCACCAAACATATCCTGCATTATTCCTAATCATGGAGCTGTGCCTCATCACTTCTTGCATTGCCTTTCATCTGGAGGCAAAGACCACAACCAGATCCATGGCTTTCTTGTCTGCGTATTTTGTACAGTTTTGCCCTTTGTTCTTCCTGGCATGTGAGCAACTACAACATACACATGAAGCATTTCCAGCACCCTTACATAGCAGACAGTTCCTGGAAAGAGTGCTATCTTGCCTGTAAATTTTTACGTGTACTGTAATTTCTCTCTCGGGTTCCACTACTCCCACTCCTGCCCTAGAGAAGCTTGGTGCAGGGCATAGTCCACATCCAGATGTCCACATGTGGCCCTCAGTGCCATTCTGTACTGCCTCAACCATCCCTGGCACCTTTGTACAGGGTTCTTCTCTGTTCAGGAATCCAGAGAGGAAGAGACTGTTGTTCAAGATGGCTCTTTTTCCACTGTAAATTGTAGAGCCGCCATGCATGACCCCTGGCACTCCAGCTGCTCCATTCAGTTGAGTGGACATGTGAATGCTGGAAGTTGTAGTTTCACATCCCTTTTAACAGGTCAGCAACTCCACCCTTAGCTGTTTCTGCAGTTCTCAGAAACCCTTCAGCTTTTATTTAGGCCCTTGTGAGTGGTACAATCTACAAATGTGGCCCTCTGACCAAATAGGTTCTGCATGGCTGGCAGAGGTTGCAAGGATGCCTGTACAAGCGTCATGGATGCCTGTTGAAGCCATTTTACTCTCTGGAAAAGGTCCAAGGCATACCAATACGCCTTAGTCTTTTCCCTGCTTTTCATCAGTGCAGGGCGTGCTGTGAACGGCACAGGCCTGTGCCTGCAGTAACCAATAACAAAGCTCCGAACAGCAAGGAGCTTTGCTATTGGTTAGTTTGGGCGGGCGCTAGAGTGATACAGCACCCTTCAGCAGGGGAAGCTGGAAGGAGGAGGGGCCGGCTCCCGGGGGTAACTGGGTCAAGAAGTGCCAGGCGCACTGCGCAAGGACCCTGAGAAGCATGGCGGCTAAGGAGCTGAAGCCTACAGCCCAGACATCAAGATGGACCTGCAGAAGAAGGTGACAGTGTAGAGTGTAATGTATGTAGTGCGGTGTGTGATCATCACATACTGCACTACATACATCACACACATGTATATTACACGCTGCAACACGCATGTATGTGGCGCAGCGTGTAGTGAATGCAGGAAGGCTATTATAGCCAAGTGGTAAAGTACAGAGAACATCTTCCATATTGAACTGGACTTTCACTTGGCTATAATTGCTGTTAGACTAGTAATGGTCCACCTGCATGCCCACCTCTGAAGCCCTGTTGACACCTGTACTATTTATTTCTGTTGTTCTGCTCACCCAATGGAGCAGAACAATGAAAATAACTAAAGTGGGGTTTTATCATACGTTCAACAGACCCCATACTGTGGCATCCAGCACCATGGAGATCCATTGTAAAAACAAAAGTATAACTTTTTGTTGCAGAACTCTGCTGCTGGATTGGGAAGCCTAGTCTACCACATTTTTCCATCCTGCAAAGTCAAACAAAAAAACATGTCGGCTAACGTGTATATATATTTTTAAACAATGGAATTCTATGGTAACAGATGCTACAGTATGGTATCTGTCTGAGGCGTCTGGTTACCTATATGTTTTTTGTGTGTACACTAAATGTATGACAAAAACATGCTGTGAACCCAGCCTAACTGATGGGGGAGAAGCTGAAGAGACCCTGCTTACTATAATGGAGTAGGCTTCAGTTCGGGATCTCTTTTTACCACAAAAAAGTCCTTTACATAAGGCTTTTTTGTCTGGCCTTTTTAACAGAATCTGCAACTGAGGCTCCAAACGCAGCCTCCAACGCAGATGTGAACAAGTATCGGGATTACTGCAAATTTTGTACTCTGGTAAAAATACTCCTCAAAAATGGTCACAGAAGTATTTTTACTCTTCTGGAAAAAAATGTAGTGCGACCTCTGGTGGCTGGTGCCAGGGCGTGTAAAGTATACTATACTTCTTGCCTAGGGCAGTATTCTGGCTCGAATGCTTTGCCCTACTCTAAGGGCTTATTCACATGGCCGGTTTTCTCCTCCACGCTCTGAACAGCACGTGGACCCCTATAATTCAGGTTGGATATTACCACTGGGATACTTTTTTCCACCGATCTGTCTGCTTGTCCTATTCTGATTTATTTTTGCACATCAGACTTGCCCATTTAGTGTATAGCAGTGAGAGAAAAATGGAATGCACACCGAAGGCATCTGAGTGATATCCATTTTATTACAGAAACTTTTTATTTTTTATTTTTTTCCCCTTGAGGCTACTAGTATGATTGTGGTATTGCTTTGTGATGTGTATCCAGAGGGTTGTTGCTGGGAATATAGTTATTGCAGTAATGGAAGTATAGGAAGTAGTAGTCAGTAAATGCTATATTGTTTTCCAGTACTGTCCAGGGTTAGTAAAATCTGTCTTCACCCCAAAAAATAGAGCATGTTCTATTATTTTTTATTTTTTTCCCGGTGCGGGGGCAGACCGATATGCCAGAGAAGCACTCCGTAGGGCTTCTGTGGCCTTGCGCTCCTTGCCTCCGCTCTGTATCTTCCGGGTTGTGGGCCATAATACAGGCAGACATACTTTTCTAATCCTGGAGAACCCCTTTGTGTCGTGCTCCATACGTAGATGCATTGGTTTTAAAAGACTGTCTCAGAAACTCCCCCAACATTAGTGTAATGCTCAATGCACATGACAGTGAAAACGTTTGTTTAAAAACTGATAAACTGTCCATTTTTAACGGACGTTTTTTTTTTCCACTGATGCCTTAAAGGGGTTGGCCACTCTGTTAGCGCTTATTAAAACTATGAAGAAAGTAGGGAGATATTACACTTACTAATATATCTTCTTAAGCAGATCTGCCTGGTTTCCTTGCTATTGGCTGCCACGCCCCCTCCTGTCCTGCTCTCACCCTGCCTGTCTCATCCATCCCTGCAGTTCCATGGAGGCGCTACCTCGTCCATGCCTGAAGCCTGTGCTGCTGTCTGGGTCCTAAAGCAGCCTGCTTGTATCAGAGGTGCTTTCCTTCTGTGACTGGCACTCCTGGCTGTGCAGGACTGGCAGGGGCTTAGCAGCGACACTTGTTAAGCTAAAATAAAGAAACTTTTGTAGGAGAAAGGGAGACTGAGGAAAATGCCGTGATGGCCGATCTGACTGCAGGCTCTGCCCCCTCTGTTTCCTCTGTACTGAGAGGATCCTGCCAACATGTGAGGATGTAGCAGAGCCAGGACAGCTCTGTGGACCACAAACTGAGCAATCCCAGTGTCTGTCCTGTTTATGGCCCCTCTGCTCTGTGTTCTTATCACAGACATATTGTAGCCAGACCAACAGTTCAGGAGCTTTAACCCCTTGTGAGCTGTCAGTATGGCTGAGGTCAGTGATATCAGCAGCAGTCACTGGTCTCACAATCTATAATTGTGTGCCCTCTCCTTCCTGCACTCTGTATATGGTGATATGTGACCCCCGTGTCCCGCTGTACACTATACAACAGGTGTGGAAATTGTATCGCCCGACACCCGGGACATGCAGTTCCGGATGCCGGGCAGGTAGTTTGTTCAGTATCTTAGCCCTGCTGCGGGCATGTTGCAGGTGCTGAGATACGGTTGGGCAATATACCGGTGTTGGCGGTATTAAGAAACGGCGATATCGCTGTTTCCTAATTACCGCAGTATTTTGGGACATCATATAAGCGGTCATGTGCGCTGACTGCTTCAAAATCTGAGTCCAATCCCTCCCCCCGCCCCGCATTTGAGCACACCTTTACAGCTACTGCGGCCGGCCTGTCTCCTCTGAGCTTCCGTATTGAAGTCTCCTCCCCCCGACGTCAGAGCAAAGCGGCTGAGCAGCACAGGAGCGAGGCAGGAAAAGTTTCACTCGTGATTTCCTGTTATGGACGCTGCTCGTTTCTCAGGAGCACATGGTGTTATAATGGTTTATAATGCTGTGCGTCTCCATGACCTGTATCTACTGAATTATACTGAGACACGCACAGCATTATAAATCAGTATAATGCCGTGTGCTCCTGAGAAACGAGCAGCGTCCATAACAGGAAATCTCGATCATACATGATTTCCTCTGCAAGAAGCCTTGTAGTGTGTATGACTGAAGCAGAAGGCAGAGGAAGGATAGTTCACATTTATAGGTTTGACCAGCAGGGGGAGCCGAGGATGACTACTGAGTGTGCATGTCTTCTCATTGGGGGCATAAGCCTGTGCTAGACACCTCCAGAAGACTGCTCTTCTGGCCCCACCACTTGGACCCCTCCAGGCTCTTCTGTCCCCGACTTGGACCCCTCCAGGCTCTTCTGTCCCCCCAACTCGGACCCTTCCAGGCTCTTCAGTATAACGTCTCCTTGTGGCTGCCCCCATACAGTATAACGTCCCCTTGTGGCTGCCCCCATACAGTATAACGTCTGAATCTGGCTGCCCCCATACAGTATAATATCTCCTTGTGGCTGCCCCCATACAGTATAACGTCTCCTTGTGGCTGCCCCCATACAGTATAACGTCTCCTTGTGGCTGCCCCCATACAGTATAACGTCTCCTTGTGGCTGCCCCCATACAGTATAACGTCTCCTTGTGGCTGCCCCCATACAGTATAACGTCTCCTTGGGGCTGCCCCCATACAGTATAACGTCTGAATGGGGCTGCCCCCATACAGTATAACGTCTGAATGGGGCTGCCCCCATACAGTATAACGTCTGAATGGGGCTGCCCCCATACAGTATAACGTCTGAATGGGGCTGCCCCCATACAGTATAACGTCTGAATCTGGCTGCCCCCATACAGTATAACGTCCCCTTGTGGCTGCCCCCATACAGTATAACGTCCCCTTGTGGCTGCCCCCATACAGTATAACGTCCCCTTGTGGCTGCCCCCATACAGTATAACGTCTGAATCTGGCTGCCCCCATACAGTATAACTTCTCCTTGTGGCTGCCCCCATACAGTATAACGTCTGAATCTGGCTGCCCCCATACAGTATAACGTCTGAATCTGGCTGCCCCCATACAGTATAATTTCTCCTTGTGACTCTGTTTAAGCTTGCAATCTATTTTTGTTTGTTTAATTGAATTACAGTACATTTTAGGCCTGTCTTCTAAGTTGCTATCAATAAAGACCTTATTTAAATATGGTTTTGATTTAAAATTCAGGACAAGTAGATTGTCATGAGGGACAAGTAGATCGAGCCCCCGCTTTAGTCCTTCGACAAGTAGTTTTTTTTTTTAAAAAAATTACACACCCTTGTACAATGATCCGTGCTAACGGTAGCCCATGAAGTCCACTTCGGCCCCATTCACTTTAATGGGGACAGGTTGGAGATGCGGCCGCAGCACAGCAAACATGCCGAGAGGCGGCCGGACAAAAACGCAGAGTGTTGAGCATCAGAGAATGTGAATGGGGCCGGAGCAGACATCCGGCGGCACTTGTGGGCTAGTGTTGGCACGGATCCGCCAGAGGAACAGCCTGCCAGACCCTGCTAACGCTAGTGTGAAAGTAGCCTTAGCCCTGTGATGATGGTCAGGGTGCTCCTCTCTATGTGAGCAGATCGATTTGTACAAATGTATTCATCAGAGCTCTTGTTCAACAAAGATCTGTCCCCCCGCTCAACAGCCCCCCTCCTATGGCAGTCCATGCACCTAAACAGAAAACCATCTCAGCCCAGAGCTGCCGTGGATTACTGGCTTCATTTGAGTCGGAAAACTGGTGAAAATTAACAAATTTGTTGGGGCGACTGGTCACGCCCCCTCCCTGTCATTGTCATATTTAATTTTTTTTTTTAAAGGCACAGTTAAAAAGTCGCAAACTATCTGCCACTTTTCAGAAACAAGGGTCATGATAAATCTCCCCTCTTAATTATTCTGTTCATGGCTTAAATCCAGTGGTTCAACTGGAAATGACCTTCAGCAAGTTTATAAACCCGCCCAGTAACATGTATTGCTATGTCTGTTTAGCAGTTATTCACTGATGACTGAGTTATTGATATTATCTGAGGGGCTCTTGTCTCTATGGAAACACAGGTCATGTGACTGCTCCTCTGAACTTGCTTGCTGCAGTGCATGCTGGGACTTTTACTTTCACTTTGCTGCTGGTCTGAGGGTTGCGACTAGTTCCCATCCTGCAGATTCACCTAGTTAATTATGAGGATGGGAACTAGCTTGCTCAGTGTGAACAGGCTAGTTCCCACCCCACAGAATAACCTTTTGCCCCCTAGTGGTCAGGTAATGTATAAGGATGGGAGCTAGCCGGTTCACTGTGAAGGAGCTAGTTCCCATCCCGCCAAATGACCTTTCTTCATTATTACCATGCAGGTTATTTAGATGAGGACATTATGTAAAAGAAGGACAGAGGGAGGCCTACAGCGCAAATAGTATGATCTACTTCAGCCTCCTTCTCACTTTATCGCTTTGCAGTTGCTATTTGCTATTCATTAGAGTTTACAGCCTAATTCTCCCTTTAGTAAAAACCCATAATCTACATTAAGTTGTACCCTCGCGGGCTCGCTTCGCTCGCCACGCATCGGGCTCGGCCTCGCTGCGCTCGGCTCTTATAAAAACTAACTCCATGCCGCCATTGATGGTAAAGAATGAACTGGATAGTAAAGAAAAGTGAGAATAGGCTGTGGGCGGGGCTTCACTGTGACGTCACAGGGCAATCTGCGGGATAGGAACTAGCCGCTACCCTGGTCTGAGGAGCTCCTCCAGGGAGGCATGTCATAGTGAACAGGTTAGATAAATGCTATATAGCCGGTACAGTGATCCATTAATATACAATGGCCTCAGGATACAAGATTTTCAACATACAGTGGTCTGTTCTGACCCATCGTAAGCTGTATTAGTTTCTAGTTAGCAGCTATTCCTGACTGTTACATGTAAGCACTTGTTTTATCTGTCTGTTATCGGCTTATTTTCTTAAAATCTTCATTTTCTCTTATCTTGGATGACATTTTGGGGCTTTGGAACAGATTACTCGAGTTTCAATGGTTGAGGGACCCTGTACATGTCACATGATAGAAATACTTCATGGTTTTGGCTATTGTCTAGGGCACGTTGGATTTTTGATACTTAGAGTTGCCTATCCCTTTAAGCGACTTTAAAAACGGACCCATTCAGTTGTATGGGGGCAGTTGGTCAGTGAAAAACGGACAAGATAGAACATGTTCTATTTTCTTTACCTCCGTTATTCACTGGGTGTCAAAAAAGCTGCTGTGTGAATAACTCCATAGACGACCATTGGACGTTTTTTCTTTTCCTTTTTTTTTTTTAACGGCCGTCACACGCCCGTCGTGGGCATGTAGCCTAAGTGGTGTACAGTGTAAAGGATGCCATCTGTAACTTCCTACTCGCTCAGATTTCAGCAGTAAGATGCCACATAAGGTAGAGGATTCCAGGAGGAGTCCTTAGTCCGTTTTATGGCGATTTACAGGCGCACAGCATTGGAATAGAAGTACGGAGATACAGTTCCATAACTGGGCTCCTTTACACTGCGCACTGCTTTACTCTAGGTCGGGGATGTCTTAGAGCTGATAGAGTCCCTCTGAACCAGCAGAATAGAGCAGAGCCAGAAGCCGTGGGTCTACAGGTTTACATGACCAGGTTGGTGGATTTTGAGAACGCCTTTTAGTTTGGGGAAAGTATAGTATGTTTTAAGAAAGAGCAATTCATACCACGCCAGTATCTGGACAGGTGTTGTAGGCCTCCTTTCTGTAAGCTTGGGGTGGGAGTGCAGCATAAAGAAACTAAAGTCTTGTTACATGTTACTGGCTTCAAGAAATAACATTCCTTTTTTTTTTTTTAATACAGCTTTTGCTCCATCCTTGGTATCTCCTTACCAGTATGCAATGACAGGTAAGATAATGTCTCATCGCTGATCCTTCTATTTATTTGTGTTTATTTTATACCAACGTTTCTCTTTATATATTGCTTGTTCTCGTATAAATCTTTCTTTGGATCCGTTCACATCTACATCATGGTGTCAATCAGACGTCACAATAACGCCTGTACAAGCGTCAGGCGCCTGATCAGGCCACTTTACTCGATACTGCAGGCGGCCTCAATAGAAAGTCTATGGTCTGCGCGGCCATTAACTATGACAACAAACTATACAGTGCAATCTGGAGTGAATGCACGGCAGGTTATTACAGACAGGTGATAAAGTAACATCCAATATAGTGGATATTCCCTGTACTTTATCACTTGGCTATAATAACCTGCCGTGCATTCAGGCAGTTTTTCTGATTGCAGTCGGGAAGGAATGGAAATGAGGAAAATTGGCTTCAACCTTGTGAGTTTTTTTTGTCTTCCTCTGGATCAACTCTCAGGATAAGACTGAACTGGATGGACAGATGTCTTTTTTTTTCAGCCTTAAAAACTGTTACTATGTTCTAGAGTGAGGTGCGGGTCCCACCTCTGGGACCCCATCTAACCGACATTATTGGCATAGCCTAGCGATATGCCATCAGTGCCATAAGTGAAAGGGCTTTTGAGAATTTTATAAAGGCTCTGTACACCTTCAGGGGCAATTTGTACTCATTTTGGGCTAAAAATAATTTTTTTAATTGGTCTCGATTAAAAATATTGAGACATTCTGTCACAAAGGGCTCACTGTCCTGCGGTGTGAATGGTACTTTCACTTTGTGCCTGTCATCTAATAAACCTTATCTCTAATTTACTAAGAGGTCATAAACACTTATTATAAGGTCAGAGAGCAGCGATAAGGAGTCCATTTTACTAGCTGACAAAGCAAAATTCAGGTCCCTCTATTAGAGCATCTCAGATCTGTACAGAAAAAAGGGTTCCATATTTGTAATGAGGACCTATTAAAAAATATATATTTTAGCTCAAAATAAGTACAAATGCAATGATAAAAAAAAATTACATTACCTGTAATGCCTCATACCTGTAGCCAGGTATGTCCTGGCCTTTTATTTTATTTTATTTTTTTTAAATCCTCACCTTCCAAGACTTTCGGCACAGCTATACAAGGGCTATTTCTTTATTTCAACTTTGCGGTACATGTAAGTGCACTGGATACATTTCTATTAGCCCTTGGAAAGAGTTTTTAGATGGTTGTTCATGGCACTCACCATGCAGTGTAAGTGAAATGTGAACTTTACTCTGCAGGTCAGTAAGATCAAGGTAATGCCAAATTTTATGTTTTATGCTTTACTTTTGCACAATATACTTATGCTTTTTTTTCTAAAACAAAAAAATGTAAGTGTTATATATTGTAGGAGCAGGTATTTTGGCCGTGGATCACACTGTGTAATATCTAATATAAAATGTCCATGAGCAGCTAGGGGCGTTTTCAATGTCTACACCACTATTCTCGCATCAGATCAGAAATATTGGTGTGTGCCAAATTTCGCCATAATTGGTTCAGCTTCTCGCCACTTTGGAAAAGGGAAGGGTCAGAGCCTGTCATGGCCCGCCGGACATGCTGTAACTTGTACCTGAAACTTTAATGTTGGGAAGTAATGGGGGTTGGACAACCCCCCCCCCCCCCCCCCCATGGCAAATGGTCACATGGCTCAAGGATGGTGATTAGCTGTGGCAATGTTGACACCGAGGTAGCCCGAGGTGGAGCCAGCGTAGGAAAGCAGGTAAGTAAATTTTCAATGGAGGATAGGTCATCAATATTAAAAGCCCAGAGAACCCACTTTAAGTTAATACAAGGCACTTACTGATGTATTCTGATTATCCCTATTGCCTCCTTTGCTGGCTGGATTCATTTTTCCATCACATTATACTCTGCTAGTTTCCATGGTTACGACCACCCTGCAATCCAGCAGTGGTTGTCATGCTTGTACACTATAGGAAAAAGCATTGGCCTTTGTGAGCTCCCACGGTCCCGTCCTGATCCAACCAGCAAAGGAGGGAATATGGAGAATCACAATACATTAGTGACTTGAATTAACTTTCTGTAGATGATAAATGTCAGTTGCTGAAGTAAGACAACCCCTTTAACTGTTGTGATGTTCAATTAGGCCTAATGCCCTGAGACCACGACCTTCACTGGGTGACCAGACTCCAAGTACACTCAATGGAAGAGGAAGATTCACAGAGGGGAAAAGAGAAATTGAGTGGATTCTGTTAATAATGAGCCCAGACCTAAAATCAGTTTGTACTTGATTGGTTTTGCCTTCTCGCTTTGTCAGGGGTGTACTAACAATGGCTTACAGATCCTTTCAAAAGCCTCCAGACTCCTGTTTCCAAGTTCATGGTGAAGAACGGATAAAAAACACAAGTGTTCACAGTAATATAAAAAATATATATTTTCTGTTCATAAGCTATTACATTAAAACACTGTAAAAAGAGCATAGCAGCAGTATTAATCTTTTATATAAGGCATTAAAGGGGTATTCTGGTCATCTTAAGTTATCCCCTATCCACAAACTATTAGATTGGTTGGAGTCGTATCGCTGGGACCCCCACTGATCATGAGGACAGGGTTCCAACACTCCGAGCCCCTCAAAATGCTCTGCTATTTCCGGAACTCCCATACAAATTAATGGAGAGTCTGTGCACATGTGGGGCTCCAGGGAGTGTGGATAGGAGGTAACTTAATATAACCGGAATACCCTTTTAAAACGTATATCTGAATAATTACAACATATGCAGAGAGGCATGTTGCCTTCTTAGGTCTAAGACCTCTTAATAGCAGTGGTAACTTTCCTATCCTACCTCTCTACCATCTTTTCCTCTCTACTCATTTTAAATCCAGATCAATATGTAGGCCATTTGGAAACTTTGGGGGACATTTATCAAAACTGATGTACAGGAAAACTGGCTTTGTTGCCCATAGCAACCATTCAGATCACTCGTTTAATTTTCCGAAGGAGCTGTGAAAAGTGGGATCTGATTGGTTGCTGTCGGCAACTAAGCCCGTTTTCCTGTACATCAGTTTTGATAAATGTCCCTCATTGCATGCAATTCATAAATGGTTTCCTGATGCGAATGTTAGTCAGATAACTAGCCCTTCATTCATGTCTCCATAAACAAATCCCCACAAATTATTTTTTTAGTTCCTTGGGGCTCTTCTGCTCTTTACAGAAATTAACTGATGAGCTATGTAACATTATAGACTCTTTCACATGAGCGTGTCCTTTACGGGAATGACACTCCATGTGAGAGGGATCCTGCGGTCCTAGTTGATTGTCTATTTTTTCACTTTACAACATCTTTCTCTCTAGCGGTTTTTGCTGCTTCAAATAATTTTATATAATTCAGGTTATATACTCGTAGCCATAACTTTACATTTCCATTGTCTGAGCTCTGTGAGGGCTTATGTTTTGCAGCACAAGCTTTTGTTCTCGCTGGTACCATTTTTGTTTTTTGGGAGGCAGGATAAACGAAGACTATCAGTTCTAACATTTGTTTTTTTTTTTTTTTTTAATACAGTGTGCACTGTGCATTATAAATGACATGTTAATGAGGCTAGTCAGCTGGAAGTTCAATTTCCTGAGGTAACAAGGCTTTTTCACCATAAGAACTGTGAATCTGGGGTATTTTACCTCAGAACATGGGCACAGCAGGAACGGTGGGAAGCTTTAGAAAACATTAAGGCCTCATGCACACGGCCGTTGTTGTGGTCCGCATCCGAGCCGCATATTTGGCGCCTCGGGCGCGGACCCATTCAGTTCAATGGGGCCGTAAATGATGCGGACAGCCCACGGAGTGTGCTCCGTTCCGTGCCCCCACAAAAAAAATAGAGCATGTCCTATTGTCCGTTTTGCGGACAAGAATAGGCATTTCTATAATGGGCCCGTTCCGTTCCGCAAATTACGGAACGTGGAGCAGCTTCCGTGTTTTGCGGTTTGCGGACCGCAAAACACCAACGGTTGTGTGCATGAGGCCTAATGCTTATGAAGATGTGTAGAGATCTGGGTCTCGCTCTCCTTTTCTAAAATTCACATCCCTACCCACCCCTTGATTTAACTTGATGGACTTTTTTTTTTTTTTTTTTCTTCTTTCCCCCAACCATACTAAAGAAGTAAGGCCTCATGCACGCAACCATATGTTTTGTGGTCTGCAAATCATGGATGCAGTCTGTGTGCCATCCGCATATTCTATCATCTTGCAGAACGGACATAAGGATAGTCTGTGTGCTTTCCACATTTATGATCTCAGAAAATGCGGATGCAACATGGACTGTATCCATATTTTGCGGATACCATCCGTGTTTGTGTGCATGAGGCCTAATTCTGTAACTATGCAGGGCATACGGCAATGTTTTTGCAGTGATGGTTTCTTAAGGTGCCGTACATCTTAAATAGCTCGTCTGGTCAACATCTAAGGCCCCTATTACAGGGGCGAGTTTTCCTGCGCGGGTGCACGCATTGCACCCGCACTAAATCCAGACCCATTCACTTCAATGGGGCTGTTCAGATGAGCGGTGATTTTCACGCATCACTTGTGCGTTGCGTGAAAATCACAGCATGTTCTATATTCAGCGTTTTTCACGCAACACAGGGCCCATAGAAATGAATGGGGCTGCGTGAAAATCGCATGGCATCCGCAAGCAAGTGTGTATGCAATGCGATTTTCACACCTGGTTGCTAAGGAGATGATAATAAATTAATTATAGTCAATTTACTGTATTTTCCCCTATAACATGGTTATAAAGGTAAATAATAGCATTCTTAATACAGAATACTTACTAAAATGTGACTTGAGGGGTTAAAAAATAAAAAAATTAAAACTCTCCTCATCTACTTGATCGTGCAGCCGGCATCGTTGTCTTTTTTTCTTCTTTCAGGACCTGCAAAAGCCCCACGTGGTGAGCGCGATGACGTCATCAAAGGTCCTTTTGCAGGTCCTGAAAGAAGACTATGCTGGCTGCGCGATCAAGTGGATGAGGTGAGTTAATTTTTTATTTTCTTTTTTTTTTTAACCCCTCAAGCCACATTTTAGTAAGCATTCTGTATTAAGAATGCTATTATTTACCTTTATAACCATGTTAGAAGTGAAAATAATAAAATCTACACAACATTGAACCCAAACTTCAGTGAAGAATTTTGGTTCTGGGTGCCACATTCAGTTTTTTTTATCACGCGCATACAAAATGCATTGCACTCCCGCGGGAAAAAACTGAACAAAGCAATCACAGTCAAAACTGACTGAAATTGCATGCGCACTCGCGCGGGTTTCCCACAATGCACTCTGGACGCATCCGAAGCAAATCCATGACGCCCGTGTGAAGCACGCGTGACTCTCCCACATGCACATAACATGATTGACTCAGCTGAGAGCCTCTGTGTATTCTGTGGACGACTGGATGCAATATATGGATGACATTAACCTCATTCACTTTGCTTCTGCTGTAAAATGTTGTGGATTTTTCTGCATTTGCAGCTTCTTTGGGCATACCATAAAGGGGTTCCTGTAATAAAAATTTATAGCAGATTACGAAACTGACAGTAAGGGCTCTTTCACACAAGCGGATGCCGTGCGGATAATCCGATGTGTGAAAGAGCCAAGCCCCGCTCTAGGCAGCAGAGCCTCGGAGCATTAACATGATTGATGATGCTCCGTGCCTCTCTGTGACCCTTTTTACTACAAAATCACAGTGAGATAAAGTTGTCAACCTGATTTTGTAGTAAAAAGATCAGAGAGGCACAGAGCATTATCAGTCATGTTAATGCTCCATGTCTCTGCTGTCCGGTGCGGGGCTTGGCTCTTTCACGCAGCAGATTACCCGCACGGCATCCGCTCGTGTGAAAGAGCCCTAAGAGGTCTGGATGCTGGAGCCCTTATGATCCCCATTCTCTGTGCAATACTAATCCTGCACATAGGCTGTAGCTCATCCTGTATGATAAAGCATTATCGTATTTTGTAAATTACTGGTACATACCCATGTACAGCAGAGAGTGGCTCATTAGCCAGGTCTGTTCAGTAGCATTTTGAATTTACTGCTGGCTACAAGATATTTAGCATTTCACAACAATGAAAGTGTCTTCAGGAACACTGTTTCTTCATAGAACAGCCCTTGAATGCAAGGCACGCACACCCACGTCTGTACATATGTCCTTTTTTTCTGTATTCATTAAAGCGGTTGTCCAAGTTAATAAAAAATAATTTGCCTTATGCTATTAAACGTTCTAACATCATCCTGTCATCTCTGCTGTCATTTCCGTTGCCGCAGCTTGGGTCCTTCCCCTGTTATACAAGGCTGCAGCGGTGACATTGATCTATACAATACATGACCGCTGCAGCCAGTCATTGGACATCGTGCTGTTTTTTTTTTTGTCTGACATGCTTGTTTTTCAAATTTTAGGTGTTGGAGAAAAGTATTCAACCTGGGAACCGACAAAGAGGGAGCTAGAGCTGCTACGACATAACCCCAAGAGAAGGAAAATAACCACAAACTGCACCATTGGTAAGCAGAGGAATGCAGACTTGGTTCCTCTGTTGCTTGCAGTGACCTTTCGTGACCAGGTGTTCGAAGCCGTGATGGCAGGCCAAAATACCACGTTTTGGAGGGCTGTGCTTCTTTTTTATTTTTTTTCTCAGAAGGAGGGAAACTTTTTTTTTTTTTCTTTCATTGTTTAATTTTATAATTTTTTTTGTGGTTTTACTACTTTTTGGTTTACATTTATTTATTTTTGATAATTGGGGCCTAGGTCATCATGGTCATGATCTGTTCTCTTCCCATTAGGTCATGGTTATCAGTGATCTCAATGTAGGCCTGCAGCTTCTCTATGCCGCAGGCCCTTTTTGCACAGGAAATCCTTGTGACGTAAATTGACATTACATAGTTTCTTAGCAACTGCCTGAATACAGAAGCAACTATAGATCTTATAGATTTTATTTTCTCTGAATACCACATATGACAATAAAATACAGCAATACCAAATCAGCACAATGTACAGTTCATAATGGTCTACTGCACTGGTTGTAACAGCGTGTGCAATACCAATCCAAACATGAGGCCAGCCTATGTACATTGTCAAAACAATGTAAACTGTCAATGACCGTATCACAATACATACATAGCAACCCAATGTTACTCTGATATATGTACGTGCCTATGGCAATAAACAACACATAGAATACCTATCAAAAATTGCCAGACCGCACAGAAATGAATCATAAATGCTTTATTAAATCATAAGTAAAAAGGTGTTAAAACGGTGGAGGGGAAAAAAGGCGGCATCGCTGGATCAGACCACAAAAAGGTACCTTGGAACAGAGTCCGGGAAATGTTTTTTTACAGTAGAAATCAATATATGAAGTAATTATGCAAAATCTCGCAAGAATCCGAAGTAATAACTTCGGCTCATCAAGAACTAATACATTCTAATACGAGCTCCGTACAGTGTTGAAACGAAGCTTTATGCGAATTGTCTTCGGATGTTTAATCCCTACTGACTTTAAAAAGGGCATTTACAATAGCGGCATTTATCTCTGTTCAGGATGGCGCCAACCCCAATGCACGTTTCGGTGAACCTTCATCAGTGGAAGGGTCACCAAAAGACGTGTCGGGGTTGGTGCCATCCTGGAAAGAGACTCGCATTATGGGTAATTCGTTACTGCCTGTTCTATGCTGCTATGGTAGATGCACTATATAGTCAGCATTGACTCGTGTGATGCGTTTATTTACCCTTTGTGGTCTCATCCAGTGATGCTGCCTTTTTCACTTGTGCAATACCAAACGGCTTGTGGCCCCTAGAGCAGATCCCATGCTTGTTCATTCTTTCCCAGTCTATAAAGCAAAGCTGCTATATCTCATTGGATGGTACAGAATGTAATCGCTGCTGGATAAGGCTTTGTTGCTGCTTTTCACTCTCTTTTCTCTACAGTAAGCGGACATTCCCTGCTCCACTGTCCGTACAGATAATACTAGATGTATCCTTACAATATGGCATGAGCATTTTTTCCTCCATGTGCTGTCTGCATTTTGTGTGGATGGCACACTGACCCATTCATTTCTATGAGGCAATGCACACACCTGTATTTTTGCGGATCCGTTTGGCCATTCTGCGGGTTATAGAATGTCCTTTTCTAGTCTGCATTGTGGATTAGAATAGTCATTTCTGCTGATGGAAGTGAGAAAAATGCGGCATGCGCGCAGAAGGCATTTGTATTTTGTGGATCTATGGTTCGCACATTGAAATACAAACACAGTTGTGTGCATGAGGCCTTAAATCTGATTAACGAAACTGAAATGAAATTAATTCCTGCTAAGAATACATATTCTTCCGTATACCGAAAGAAGTGTTTTATGTCTGACAACTTTTATGGTAATCTTCATCACAGGTTTGCGAGGTTTAATAAATCTTGGGAACACATGTTTTATGAACTGCATTGTCCAGGCACTTACCCACACTCCTCTGCTACGAGACTTTTTCCTCTCTGACCGTCACAAATGTGAAATGCAAAGCCCAAACTCGTGCTTGGTTTGTGAAATGTCAACACTCTTTCAGGAGGTAGGTACATTACGGCTCAGAGTGCTTTCTGTCTGTCAGTTGTCCTGTTTTAGCATGCCCTGGTCAAAGTCTCTTCACTGAGATTGGATCAAACCATGCTATCTAGTCCAGGGGTCGATAATCTTCGGCGCTCCAGCTGCTGTGGAACTACAGCTCCCAGCATGCACACTTAACTGTTCTTGTAACTCCCATAGAAGTGAAAGGCGGATTCTGGGAGGTGTAGTTTCAGAACAGCTGGAGTGTCGGAGGTCGCTGATCCCTGATCTAGTTCTTACTGAAGTGTATGTCTTGTCATTGTTCCGGGAGTTTGATCTTTGTGTGTGAATGGGCTTTATACATCTTATCTTAAAGGGGTATTCCAGAAGGTACAAGTTATCAAGTATCCGACTGCTTGGGTCCCCTGCAGGCCACTTGCTGCTCCCCCTAAAATGCCCAGAGCAGCTGGTCGCTCATGCGTGCGGAGGGGAGTGCTGTACTTAGCTATCTCCAGAAATCCTATACAAATGAATGGAGCCGCCCGCACACATGCGTGACCAGACACTCTGATCATTTTAGGGGAGCAGCAAGGGGGCATGAGGCCCAGTTCTTGTGATCAGTGGGGGTCCCAGCAGTAGGACCCCAGCGGGTCTGATAGTTATAGGATAGGGGATAACTTTTACCTACCGGAATACCCCTTTAACCTTTCAATATAGAAATTCTGTTTAAAAATGTATTGCAGTGTATGTCATTTTAGTGTCAAATTCTGTGCTGATTAGGCCATTCTACTGATGCATTAATGAGCTCTGTTCTGATCCAGATCGCCAAGTCTCCTGCATAGACACATAGTTACATTATCCCACCCACTCCAGTTTTGTGGCCAGTCTGACATTAGCTATAGGGAGACACCAGTGTATTTTGGGCAGTACAGTATTGTGCCCTGTCCCAGTCCTGGGCAGCTGTACCCCTCGGTGTACACCCGCGCCTCTTTGTGCCTATAGGTTTATTTTACCTTTTACACTTTACTGGGACAGAAATCCCTGTTGAATATATGATCCCTTAAGATGTGCTTTACTGATGAGCCATGTCAGTCCCACCAGTCCTCGCAGTGATGTCCTCAATCGGTTTGGATGCTTTACATTTCTGTAACGCACAGTAATCATACACTACAACAGTCGCTAGTACAGTAACAGAAGAGAAAATGCTGATTAGGTATTCAGAGGAGGAAAATATGCCTTTATCTACTTGAAAAAACAGATGAGAATTATAGCTTGTGATGACACAAGTAAATTCTCTGTATGTAAGCCACAAATTGTGGGTGTCATGCAAGAAGGAGAGTGGAATTATTGGAAGCAAAGCGGTGCCGGTTCTTCTCGGAAAGCAATGCTTCTGCACATTACATAGCTGTAGGAACACTAAATGAATGTGCGATGAACGCTGGCTCAGCCTTACAGCTTGGAAACCTCCATTCTATCCTAATAAGCCAATGGCTGCAATAACAGCTGTCAAAACACAATTTTAAAGGTAGAAATTCAGTAAAGAGAACCTGTCATATAAAATACAGTGCAACCTGCAGGCGCACGTTATATAGCAGGAGAAGTTGAGCAGGTTTATATATTTTTACAAGTTTTCGTAAAGGGGTGGTCCAAGTTATTTTTCATTTACCTATCCTCAGGATAGGTTATCAATATCAGATCTATGTCGATCTGACACCCCTGCCAATCAGGTGGTTGAAGAGGAGGCCTGCACCATGCCAGCGCTGCTTTCTCCATTGTTAACCTGCTGGCTGTCGCAGCAATGAGCAGTTGTAACTACACCTAAGCCGTCCCATTCGTTTCAGCGGGACGGCTCGTTCCTAATCAAGTCCCATTGAAATGAATGGGACAGCTTAGGGTACTTTTACACTTGCGGCAGGATGGATCCGCCAGGCTATTTAGCCTGCCGGATCCCGTGTTGCCGCTCCGTCCCCACGGCAAAGATCGCCGGACTGAAAAGTCGGACATGCAGGACTTTTAGTCCTGCGATCTCCGGCCGTGCTGCGCCGTAGCTCTGCCCCCCGCCCCATTATAGTCAATGGGGACGGAGCGGCAACACGGCAGTGCACGGCACTTGCGGCAGGACCGATCTGGCAGGCTGAATAGCCTGCCGGATCCGTCCTGCCGCAAGTGTAAAAGTACCCTAAGGTGTAATTACATCTGCTCACCTCAGCTGTTGCAACAGCAAGCAAGTGAAAAATGGAGAAGGCAGCACTGGCACGGCACGCGCCTTCTAGTCAACCAGCTGATCTTCACAGTATTGAGATTCCCTCGTCCCTGTACAGAAACCATTATTAGTGGTGCCTGCAAGAACGACAGGATCACCTGATGAACGAGTATTTTGATTGTTCATCGAATGATCGGCGGCACATTTAGATGGGCGGATTATCGGGAACGAGTGTTCACTGATAATCTGGATGATTATTGGTTCATCTAAATTTACTTTTAAATATGACTCCCTCTAGTAAAACCTGATGCTGTCTCTGCTATAACCAGTGGTAAAAGTCTTACGTTTGGAGGGCACACAACTATTTGAGAACCTCAGATAAGTGTGTGCCCTCCAAACTTTAGACTTTTACTCCTGTGTAATCACTGACCGTGGGTGTGTCGTGGAGCGTGCACCACACTAGATTTGGGTTGGTTGAGCCACTGAAATTCTATCATTATAAGCAGTGGTACCTTAGGTAAAGGGATTTTGTAATCCTTTATGATCTGTGGGGTCTGACTTCTGGGGACCACACCGATCACGATAATGAAGTGGCCACAGCGAGTGCTAATTTTGCAAAGCGTGTAATCCAATGTTTTGGTGGTATCTGTGCAGTAAACTATAGCACAGCCACGTGGCTGGTAACGCCACTGTGCAGGAAAACCGTAGAAATGCTAAATCAATGCTGCGGCCCTTCATCTCACCATCAGTGGGGTTTCCAGAGATTGGTCCCCCAAAGATGGCGTTTCCTTAAGATATGACTTCTCTTGGAAAAATAGGAATCCCCTTAATTTTGCCTCAAATGAATAGGAAACAGAATTACAATGGGGCAGATTTAGTAAGCCTGTAGATGATGCAAATTTAGGCAGGTTATCCAGACATGCTCACAATTTCACAGTGGCTCAGCTAGATAATAAATCTAGTGCATGGCTGGGCATGTATCTACCTCTATACCAACTATTGGTTGCTTTACTTTGACAGAATTGTACACTAGAATTGTGGCGCAATTGCAGCACCGAATTTTGTGTTTTAAGCCAAGCTCCTATCGGAAAAGCCACACCCCTTCTGGAAGAAGTGCAGATAATCTCTGTAAACCCGGATGCACCAAATTGCCCCACACTTTGCACCATAATCCAGGCGCACTCACATAAGTAGATGTGGGCCAGTGTAGTTCTGCGTCCTGTGTGACGTTATCTATGGTTGCCTGTCATCTCTGCTCTACATTATGTGAACTTACTGGCCTTTTCTGCACCATTTTTGTCTAAATGATATGAAGTATTTTGGAAAGACTACTATGTACCTTCTATGATTGGTGTGGACCAATCTTAACCAAGTTAGCTAGGAGCAACATGTAGGGCTAGGCCTACCCTGCAGCCTAATCATGCTTGAGCTGTCACTTGAGGTCCGTTCAATTTGTAGTGGTAAAATTGATGGTTCCTAAAGGTGCATTCACGTATACTGGTAAGGCGTAAAGCTACACCATTGCTGTACTCCAAAACTGCTGAAAATGTATACTGTGTGTTTTTGATGCATGTCACAAATGTAACGTGAAATGCTTGTACAGCGATTGTCATTGAGAAGAGATAATACACCACACTGGCATCACTACTCTAGTGATCTAGATTCACATCTGTAGTGGAGGCTCCGGCAGAAACCTCTGTTGCGAATTGCAGCAAATACCACTGCACGCAGCAGCATTTTGTTCAACAGAAAGTCGGTATGCATGCTGGAAACCCTACGGACTCCATTATGGCCAGTGGGATCCAGTGGTGTCCAACATATGCCGACCAGATCTGGTGATTCCTCTTCTTTTTCTTTGCTGGAACTAGACTTTTGCCACAGATGTCAACCTAGCTTTATATGCATTGGTTGTCCGATTCTAGGCCACTAAGTATAATTTGTGGATTCTGAAATGACTGTAGTGATGACCTGAATGTTGTTTGAGGCTTTGGTCTGCATTATGACGTAACACATCCTTCACCACTAGATGGAGGTAATGTCACTTGGAAGTCTTATTGTGTGTCTTATTGCGTGCACATTTTATACAAGTGTTATGTGGGTTTCCATGTCTGAAGAGCGTGTTCAGTTCTGTATGGAAGAATGTTGTCTCATTCCCTAACTTTACTGTATGGTATTATGCAGTTTTGATCTACAGTGACCATTTTCTTTTCTCCTCGTTACTTAGTTTTACTCTGGGCACCGTTCTCCACACATTCCCTATAGGCTACTGCACCTAGTATGGACACATGCACGGCATCTAGCAGGGTACGAGCAACAGGATGCACATGAATTTCTAATTGCTGCATTAGATGTACTGCACAGACACTGCAAAGGTAAGCGCGTCCAGTTCATTTCTAAGGCCTCTTTCACACGAATGATACGGATCGCTTCAGAGTGCGTTCAGTGAAACTCGCACCCTTTCGCAAGCAAGTTCAGTCGGTTTTGTCTGCAATTGCGTTCAGTGTTTCAGTTTTTTCCCGTGTAGATGGTTTTCACGCACATAAAAAAAATAATAATCTAGCATCAGTCAGTGAAAAATGCATTGCACCTGGATACAATCTTCTGGTTTTCACTGAAGCCACATCACTTCTATGGGGCCAGGGCTGCGTGAAAAACGCAGAATATAGAACATGCTGCGATTCTCACGCAACGCAGAAATGATGCATGAAAAACAACGCTCGTGTGCCCAGACCCATTGAAATGAATGGGTCAGAATTCGGTGCGGGTGCTATTAGTTCACTTCACGCATTGCACCCACGTGGAAAACTAACTTGTGTGAAAGAGGCCTAAGTGATCATGCTCCTGACCTGGTGATCATTATGATGTGTGTGGCTAGATCACTACAGGCTTCTTGTTCAGCTAGTTAGGCTACTTTCACAGGACAGCCTGCCAGAATTCTCCAGATACAGCACAGCTGGCTGCAACCAGAATGCCCCCCCAAACCCATTAACTGTAATGGGGTGCAGTGGTGTTCCATCCACAATCTAGGAAAATATGCCAAGAATCGACTGGACAAAGCGCTGCGCTTTATGCCTGGCTGATTCCCGGCATTCTCTGCCAGAACTGGCAGCCAGACCGCAGTGCCGCAGATGTGAAAGTAGCCTCAGAAGTGTTATCCCCTTTTGCGCAGACAAGGGCAGCAAGGTACTTGAGACTAAATTTCAAGAGTATTTCTGCTGACCTCCTGCCATCAAAAAAACACAAAACTAGAATCCTCATAAAATGGGGGAAAAACCCAATGGAAAGTAAATATTTTGAAGTAGACATTTCCCATGTACTATGTTGAATGTCTATCCCCTGGGTTTGTGGGATTAATAAACTAATTTGCATGTTATACATATAATGATGTATTTTTTTTTTTTTTTTAACCAGGTGATGACAATGGTAAAAAGGCCAATAATCCGAACCACTGTAACTGCATTATAGACCAAATTTTCACAGGAGGCCTCCAGTCTGATGTGACATGTCAAGTGTGCCAGTGAGTGAATGCTTCAGTTTAGTCTGTCTGAGAACACTGTTCTGTCACAGTGAATATAGGCGTTTGACGCCTTCACTGTTGCGTTCAGTTTAGTCGCCCATTTTGTGATAAACTAATCAAGTACCACAACATTTGTAGAACTCTTGTCTTAGGCTCACTGCTATGCACAATTGCATTTACAAACCTAAATTATATATAACTTTCCAGGGCTGTAGAGAGTTGCATGATTACAGTCTCATTGGCATACTCCAAAATGATACCATTGAAAAATACAAGTCTCCCCCCAAAAATCAAGCCCTCACACAACTCCATATAAAGAGGAAAAAAAAGTTATGGGATTTGGGAAGTGGCAATGCGAAAACATTTTTTTTCTTTAAAAAGAATATTGCAAAAAAAGTAGTAAAACGTAGAAAAACTATATGTATTTGGTATTGATATCACTGTAATTGTACTGACCCAGAGAATAAAGATGTTATTTATACCGAAAAATGAACGCTGTAAAATTTATAACGTTAACGCAGTGCCAGAATTTCTGTTTTTCCCATCTCCCTCCCAGAAAGAGTTAATAAAAGTTAATCAGAAAATTGTGTACCCCAAAATGGCGTCATTAAAAACTACAACTTGTCCCGCAAAAAAAAAAAACCCTCGTAAAGCTTTACAGATGGAAAAATAAATAAGTTATAGCTCTTGGAACGTGACGACGAAAAAAGGAATAAAAAGGGGTCAGTAAGGCTCAAAACAGGCTGGTCACTAAGGGGTTAAACATATTTAACTTTTTTATGAAAACTCAAAGTAAAAACCATCACAGTACAGCTTTCATTTTTGGAAAGCAGAATCCAAAATGAAAGCTGTATTGTGATTGGTTGCTATGGAAAATGGTCTGTTATTCTTATAGGATAGTTTCATAAATCTGCCCCTTAGTGTTTAGTCCTAGAAACGCATAAAAAGCTTAATAGTTCCTATTCTGGTTTAGAAAAACCGCCTTTGATATTATACGTATTACTACTTCTAAACTTTTTATATGCTGCAAGTAATTGTATGTCCATGTTCTTTCATTTCAGTGGTGTTTCCACAACGATAGATCCGTTTTGGGACATCAGCCTGGATTTGCCTGGTTCTTCAAGCCCTTTTTGGCCTCTGAGTCCAGGAAGTGATAGTGGTGTTGTAAATGGGGAAAGTCATGCGTCTGGAACGACAACACTAACAGATTGTCTGAGAAGGTAACGCTTGTTCACTTTGATAATGGGGTTAATATTTGAGTGAATACCTTCACATAAGTATGTGTCTCAGCTAAACCTTCATCTATACTGTGTGTGACTAGTGTATTTTTTTGAGCATGTGGGATATTCTATAGATACTGTTGATTTCAGACCTCTAAAAGGTTTAAGAAGTTGAAATATTTCAGTAGCTTTAACCCCTTCGCTACCAGCACTGTGCATGTACGGCGCTGTAGCGATGGGCAAATATGGTGCCCGCTCGCACATGCTGGAAACCCACGGCTAATTACCACGATTGGCAATAATGCCGATAAGCGTAATTAAAGCCTTTTAGATGCCGTGATCAAGTGCGATCACGACATCTAAAGAGTGAAAAACCGGGCTTCTTACCAGTGTCATCTGTGGCCAATGAGGATGCTGGGTCTCGCTAAAGAAACCCAGGACCTTTTTAAGCTGCTTTTCTTCTTTTTGCCAATAAGCAATTCTGAGCAATAAATGGATGGAAAAAAATCCACGATTGTTCAGAATAAAAAAAAAAATGGATTTTGTAGGCTCAAATACGAGCTCCAAAAATCATAAAAAAAAAGTACAAACAAAAACTTAAATATATAAAAAAGCTTAAATCACCCCCCCTTTCCACAGAATAAAAAAAATATATAAAAAATATAAACAATGACTATCACCGGTACCAAAAACGCCCATACTATTAAAATCTAAAAATATTTTTCCAATACGGCAAATGGCTTAACGGAAAAAAGGGACAAAGTGGCCAATTTGCTATATTTTTCATTGCTTCTCTTACCCAAATTTTTTTATAAAATGTGATCAAAAGGTCACACCCACTTCTTAAATGGTATTAGTAAAAAAACTACAGATTGTCCTGCAAAAATGAGTCCCCACACAGCTCAGTAGATATAACTATAAATAAGTTATGGGGGTAAAAATATGGGGATGTAAAAAAGAAAATTACATTTGTTACACTATTTACATAAAACCTATACATAGGTGGAATTGTTGTAATCGTACTGACCCAAAGAAGGAAGGGCACAGGTCAGTTTAGCCACAAACGGAACACCGTGGGAACAGAACCGTAAAATGTTGGAGGAACTGCGCTTTTTTCCAATATTACCCCATTTGGAATTTTTTTTTCCTGCTTCCCACTACATTGTATGCCTTATTTAATGGTGGCATTAAGAAGTACAACTTGTCCTGCAAAAAAAATCAAACCGCTATTTGAATGGAAAAATAAAAATGTTATGGCTCAAGGAAGATGGGGAAGAAAATGAAAACACAAAAAAACCTCCAGTATCTTACGGGTTAAACTAAATTGTTTAGTTCAAGACATGGATAAACATGTTTCCACAATCTTTGGAAGTCTGTGGATTGTGCTTGTACCACGGCTTTGTCTACAATCTAAACAACTGCTGTAGCTGTGATTGGACCACAGGTTCGGTCCGCATCCGCTTTTTTTTTTGTGGATTAGATGCGGTTCATCTCAATGGGCCTGCCAAATATGCTGACGGCACACTCGTGTATAGTCCATATCCATAACGATGGGTTCTGACCTGAGCGTTTCTGAGACGCGTTTTTGTGCGCGTTTTTGGCAATAGTAAACGCGCGTTATACTATTAGTTTGGCCTTTCCAGCATGTTGCAAATTCATAAACGCGTGTCTGAACGCGCGTTTTTTGTGTCAAAAACGCGCAAAATACAAGCGTTGCGGTCTCCCATTAAAGTCTATGGGCCAAAACGTGCGACAAACGCCCCAAAAAAAGCTCAAGTACTTGTTTATGCGTCGGGCGTTTTTCAGTGCGTTCGAACACGCTGTAAAACGCGGAAATGTGAACCAGTCCCATAGGGAAGCATTGGTTTGCATCGGTTATGCGTTTTACAGCACGTTCAAACGCGCTGTAAAATGCGCAAATGTGAACTGAGGGCAAGTCTCTTCCGCGGCCCTGCAAAAAATAAAATAGAACACGTCCTATTCTTGTCTGTTCAGTGAACGAGGATAGGACTTCTCTAGACGGGGAAAAAAAGCAACATCCTCAGCCAGGATCTGTGTCCTGCAGATCACAAAACATGGCCATGTGCATAAGCCCCAAAAATCTACCTAATATTGTAGGTCATTTTAGGGCAAAACGGCTCTGGCCCAACGAGGATTTCCATCCATGAGACCTCTAAGGTGTCCTGTGGTATCTGACACCAAGGTGTTATTAGCAGATCCTTTAGTCTGAGGGTGTCTTGAGCTTTATCACAGACATCCTCCCCAGTAAAGTGAGTTATATCTGATATTATATATTTTAGTCTCTCTTCCAGCCATATTAGAGTTCTTCATGTACTTTTCATTTGTTTTTTATTGGTGGATTGATTTTATACTGTCTTGACCATGACAATCTACCTTTACACTTAATAACTGGTTTTCCATTGGCTTATCGCCACTTCAGGCTGTTCTGTCTACAACCACTGCGGACACGGCTCCTATATTTTCAGGGATTTGACGACTCTATCTCGGGGCTCTTGCAGATGAGCGGATCTCCTGCGCGTTATCCACAGTGAGAATGAGAGCTAAGCTGCGCGGTGGACATCAGAGGCACGAAGCAGTAACATGATAGATACTGCTCCGTGCCTCTCTGTGACCCTTTCACTACAAAATCACTGTGAGGTAAAGTTGTCACAGTGATTTTGTAGTGAAAGGGTCACAGGGAGACACGGAGCAGTATCTATCATGTTACTGCTTGGTGCCTCTGATGTCCACCGCGCAGCTTGGCTCTCATTCTCGCTGCAGATAACACGCAGGAGATCCGCTCGTCTGCAAGAGCCTTTAGTAGTGGCGCTGGCGAATGAGTCTTTTTGGGGTCTCTTCTTGTTCTCTAGGGTGCCCTAATCTGAGCCTCTATTAAGCACTTCTAGGCCTAACCCTAAGTTCTCACTTGAGCGTTTTACAGCGCGTTTGAATGCGCTGTAAAACTCCCGACGCATAAACAAGTACTTGAGCTTTTTTTGGGGCGTTTGTCGCGCGTTTTGTGATTGACACCACAATAGTCAATCACAAGAACGCACGTTTCCTATTTGCAAAAACACGCTGAAATACGCGCGACTAAAACGCGCGTTTTTAGAACGCTCAGGTCTGAACCCAGGGTAAAACATTTTTCACATAAGGCCATGTTTGGATAGTTTCCCAAAACCCCCCCACCTTAATAAATGAATCTCATCATTTAAAAACTGCATTTTTTATATTTGCTTATGTTTGACATTCAAATTTGTTTGATGATCTGAAACATTAGGTGTGACAAATGTGCAAAAACGAAAGAAATCTGTAAGGGTTAAACACTTATACACATACAAATTTACATGCTGCGATTATGTCAATACTATTTATCTGTTATTTATAATACAACAAAGCTGGAAAAATTGGTTCAGTAAATGTAAAGGTTTATCTTCCTGCAAAGATGTACAAATTGGGATAAATACGGACTTTGTGCGGTTACAATCATATTCAGGCTTTTTGGCATCAGAAAGCAGCATTGGTATACAGCGTTTCTTATGTGTATCTGTAGATTCTGATGCAATGCTGTGTTGTGTGGTCTCAGGTTTCTGTTCTCTTCTCTTCCAGGTTTACACGGCCAGAGCATCTAGGAAGTAGTGCCAAAATCAAATGCAGTGGTTGCCATAGTTACCAAGAGTCTACTAAGCAGCTCACTATGAAAAAACTGCCTATTGTGGCTTGTTTTCATCTCAAAGTAAGAATGCCAGACTGGTTATAATGGCTTCAACTATCTAAATTCTGGTATATGTGGCATACTTTAAAGGGATTGTCCAGGCTCACAGCTGAACCAGAACGTATCCCCTTCACCCAGACAGCCCATCTAAGATGAGCATCGGAGCATTTCATGTGTGAGCAGTGAGCCTGGTGACATCACAGGCTATAATGGGTGGGCTTTGGTGCTGCCCTAGCCTGTAAAACGCCTAGAGCAGTGCTAACGCCCACCCATCATAGCCTGTGACGTCACCGGTAACACTGCTGGGTGGAAGCCTCCACCAAGTAGTGTTATTACAAGCAAAAATGCATGAAATGCTCCGATGCTCATATCACGTCTGCCAGGGTGAAAATGTGGGTATGTCCAGGTTCAGAACTGAACCCGGACAACCCCTTTAATAGGTGATTATTCCCAGTATTTTTTTGAAACTGTACTAAAGTATTAGGCCCCTTTCACACGAGCGAGTTTTCCGCGCGGGTGCTATGCGTGACGTGAACACATTGCACCCGCACTGAATCCTGACCCACTTCTGTGTTGCGTGAAAATCGCAGCATGTTCTATATTCTGCGTTTTTCACGCAGCTCTGGCCCCATAGAAGTGAATGGGGCTGCGTGAAAAACGCATTGCATCCGCAAGCAAGTGCGGGTGCGTTGCGTTTTTCACTGATGGTTGCTAGGAGATGTTGTTTGTAAACCTTCAGTTTTTTTATCACGCGTGTGAAAAACGCATCAAAACGCATTGCACCCGCGCAGAAAAAACTGAACGCAATCGCAGGCAAAACTGAATGGCTTTGCCTGTGAAATCGCACAGTTTTCACTGAACGCATCTGCAACGCATCCGGACCTAATCCGGACACGCTCGTGTGAAAGAGGCCTTATTCAGAATAATGGGCAGTATGTTACCACTGCACATACCAGCAAAGTAGCTTATATATACATGCATTATATTCGTAGAGATCCATATTATTCTAGATCACAATACTAGAAGTGCAATTGACATTTCTTTTTCTCTGACACAGCGGTTTGAACATTCGGCTAAACTAAGGCGGAAGATTACGACATATGTGTCATTCCCCTTGGAGTTAGATATGACACCATTTATGGCCTCCAGGTATGCATCTATCTAGTAGATTTGTAAAAGATATTGATATATTCCAAGCCTCAGAAAATCATGAGTAAAGGCACCTTTTACATAGAAAGATAATTTGCTGATGCAAACACTGATCGCCGCCAGGATTGGCAAGTTAATGTTCCCAAGACTTGCATTTATATTACAATAGTTGTTTGATCATTTCTTTCCTCTGCTTACGCTGCTTCCATACCAAACCTCACAGATTCCTGCTCACATGAGGGCATGTATTGTACACGATCTAGTGAGAAGCTGGAAAATAAATTCTAAATTGGGTGGAATTGGAAGAAAATGCAGTTTGTTTTTATGGGTTTCATTTTTTCAGATTTGCGAATGCTTTAAAATGACATGTTAAGGCCTCTTTTACACTTGCGTTGTTAGGATCCGGCGTGCACTTCCGTCGCCGGAAATGCCCGCCGGATCCGTAACAACGCAAGTGAACTGAAAGCATTTGAAGACTGATCAGTCTTCAAAATGCTTTCAGTGTTACTATGGCAGCCAGGACGCTATTAAAGTCCTAGTTACCATAGTAAGTAGTGTTAGCGGGAGAGCAGTATACTTACCGCCCGGGACGCTCCGGAATTAGGTCAGAGCGCCCCATGCGCGTGGGGCGCCCTGACGTCACTCTGGAGCGCCCCGGGAGCCGCACGGGCGGTAAGTATACTGCTCCCCACTACACTTTACCATGGCAACCAGGACTTTAATAGCATCCTGGCTGCCATGGTAACCATTCAGAAAAAGCGAAACGACGTTTAGCTTAAGTCCGGATTAGTTCCTTTCAATGGGCATTAATTCCGGATCCGGCCTTGCGGCAAGTGTTCAGGATTTTTGGCCGGAGCAAAAAGTGCAGCGTGCTGCGGTATTTTCTCCGGCCAAAAAACGTTCTGGTCCTGAACTGAAGACATCCTGATGCATCCTGAACGGATTTCTCTCCATTCAGAATACATTGGGATTATCCTGATCAGGATTTTTCCAGCATAGAGCCCCAACAACGGAACTCTATGCCGGAAAAGAAATACGCAAGTGTGAAAGAGCCCTAACTTCATGATCCAGGTCAGTACTATTAACAGCGATTTTTTTTTTTTTTTTTAAGTAACTTTAAAAAAGGTTTCTTTGCTCGTTATTTGCTTGCCGATCTATAGTTTTTATTGATAACATTTTGGGAAATGTGCTACTTACCAGTTTTTTTGTCCCTTCATCATGACAAAAGAAATTGAACAAAAAGTGATGTCAGGCATTTAAATTTTTTTTTCTGTTACTCCATTCACCCTCTGGGATAAATACTTTTACATTTTAATAGTTCGATTATTTAGGACTCTGCAATAACAATGATTTTTTTGTGTGTGTGTTTTCTTTATTTGGGAAAGAGGAGAAATTTTTGTTAAAAATGCAGTCTGGTCGCCTATCCCATAGACTGCAGTGATTTACTCGCAGTCAATGGAGAATCACTTCATTCCAATCCAGCCCTTCCAAAAATGGCAATTTGATAGAATCTTCACTATGATAGGCCATGGAGACTTCAAATGGCCCGATAGTGCCATAGCAACCAAACGACGCCCAAGATCTTATCCTGGTTGAGCATTGTGATCACTGGGAATGCCACACTCCTGGTAATTATCCACTCAAATGCCAATGTACAATTGCAACAATTGCATCTAAGTGGCTATTTAACGGGAGCCCTGTGCTTCCTGTGACGAATGGGCTCCTCCAGAATAAGATTGCAGGAGTCACCTGGCTGCTGTGGCAGCCTCAGGCCTTCTGAAGGTTCCAAGGCCTGCCATAGCTAAGGTTCTGGGCATTCTCGGGTACTGCAGCCCAGTGAATGGGATCTTCTCTGCTGTACTCAAGAAACTCAAACTGCCACTACACAGTGGATAGAACTGTGATTCTGCTCCAAACATCTGATCTGTGGGGCTGTTGGATCCCCATTGATCTGATCTTATGGGTAGGTCCTCATTATGTTAGTCCTGGAAACCCTTTAATATTCAGAAATGAGGGCTAGTAATTTATTTTTTTATAGGGAAATGTAACATTTTCAGCAGGTTTAAATTATACTGTTGGGCATCAAGTGATGAAGGTACAGCTATTTCAGATTTAAGAGGCCAGAGAAAATGTAATGTATGTGAGGCCCAAAAAAAAACGGCATTTTATTCACCTTGCATTTATCAGGATTAAGTTGGCAGTCTATACCTTGGTATGGAAGTAATGTACTTGGTGCCAAGGCATGTAAAATCGTTAAACAGAACCCTGTGAGCCTAGTCTGACTAATGGCCTCCAGAGTTTATTTTGTACTGTATTGAGAAACAGCAACTTGGGAAAAAGCCTAAGAATCAAACATTACAATTTTGAACTCGGTTTGGTCTAGGAAGTTACCCGACGAATTACCATTGATCATTATGTACCCAGCCAGTGGCAGTGAGAAGGGCCTGTGTTGGGGATGTCGTGTGGGCTTGGGCATTTGACTTGCCAGGAAATTTCCCTGCATGGTCTATGGCTAGTCCAACCCTGGGCATAACCCCTTTAAGAACATTAGGAATATTGGGTACAAATAGGAGTGGTTTTAACAGCAGAAATGTTACATATATCTTTGATATGTTGGAGACGTGTTTTCTTTCATGTTTGCTATACAGCTCTTAAAGTAACTTTTTTTTGTAAGAATTTCTTATTTGTAAGGTATTTGTATTAAGGACATCTTTCTAGAGGCAATGATTTCCGGAGCTGAATTCTTACCTTAATTTCTCCTGATTTATGTTTATAGCAAGGAAAGCAGAATGAATGGTCAGTATCAACAGCCTCAAGACAGTTTAAATAATGACAATAAGTAAGTATCTGTTTTTTTTTACATAGATTTTTTTTGCCTGAATTAAAGGTGTTTTCCAGTGTTTAACAAAAATGTAACTTTTATTATGTTTATACATATGTCAGTATGACTAAGTGATATGGCTTTATATAAACCCAGACCATACAACAAACGGCTAGATAAAAATGGGGTGGTCTTACTGCAGTCCAGACAGGCTAATGGTGGCCAATACCCTGTTACTGTCCCTATGTGGTCTTCTTTAGTAGCCATTATTGGCACTTAGGGACATCACCCCGAAATGCATAGCTCTATACTCAAGCCCTTACATTGTTGTGTTCTAACTTGCCCATGATTCCTATGTGTTTCCTCTTGATATTGGTCCAGAATTCATCAGGGGAGACAAATATCTCTGTTACCTGCCGCCACTGCAGGATCCGTTTCAGGTGGGTCAGACAAGATCGTGGATATCCAATGAGGACCAAGATTGCTATGACTGCTCCTACATTAGCTGTGACCTCCTGCAACCTACTTTGCCCTAGACTGATGTTATTTTGAACTCTTTTGTGCCAGGCCTTTTTTTTTTTCCCCCCCTTATGAAAGCAACCTTGTAAGGCGACATCCTGCTCTGACAGGAAAACTGAGCAGATAGTTTCACCCACCTACCGCACCTTAGTCTCAGGTTTCCTGTCCTCTAGGTGGAATGTTCTCGCAGGAGCTCTTCCTGATGAATTTTTAATTCACACCTGGTGATGATCTCGGTATGCTGAAAGTAGAAGACCTTTGGAGGTGTTTTGCTTCACAAAGACAGTCTCCTCCACTCTACTGTCCAATCCTTGCCTTTTGAGGTAGTGCTGCTACAGGCAAGTTCCAGCCAACTCTGGTCAGGTTCAGCATTCCTGCAGGAGCTGTAAGTTACAATATCCATGTTGGTTGCTGCCGTCCCTAGATGTGATATGAGCATGCTTAAGAGGAGGGGCCACGTCGCTTGGCGGCGTCGGACAACACTGGGCCCAGGTGCATTAAAAATTGGTGGTGGTTGAAGTCGGCTAATTATCATTGACATCGGAAGTCACTGAGAACATCTGAGACAGAAGATCAAAATCACTCTGACCATCAGATTCCTCAAGATTTACCCATCCACTATTTGTCCAGATAGAGGATGGGGGTTCATAATCCAGATGGGTGAGAGAAGTATTGTCTTCTTCCTTAAGGAAGAAGACAATACCTGTTTAATTTATTACAGAGTAATAAAACCAGTAAAAAGCCTGCAACATAGTCTGAGAATAATAAAGTGTTTGAAAGTTAAAAGCTTCCTGAAATACCTAAAGCAAAGTCATTCTCAGCCAGCTACTCTGGAGTTCCTAGCAGCGACTTGCATGTGGATAGTTCTGATGATTATAGTTATGTATTGGAATATGGGAAATGTTTCACTGATTATACATCAGACCTAGGATGTTGGGGGGAATGCGGTGGATAAAAAGTCAGACATACAACTTAAAAAGCCATAGGCATAAGAGTAGTCCCATACAGCTGGTCTAAGACGCACTATCCTGGGTAGCCAAATCATTAAAGATGTGGTTAAACCATTGGCATCTTATATTAGGCTTAAATCTGATCCCTGGGAGTTTTATTTTTCTCTCCCTCCTTTTAAAGGCTCATGTACACAAACGTATTTCTGGCCCACATCCGATCCACTTTTTCTTTTTGTCCGTTCCGTTCTTGTTCTTGTCCATTTTACAGACAAGGATAGTTGTCAATGGCAGGATGTTACGTTCCGCAAAATGCGGGCTGCAAAAACTGCAGTAGTTGTTTGCATGAGCTCACAGAACAGAGCTAGAGAGAGTTTGGAGAGGAAAAAAATATATCTAAGGGGTTTATCATCAATATTGGTATGCCTTAAACTTTTTCCAGGGCGTGCGTGCCCACAGAGAGGGCTCTGAGTGCTGACTCTGGCACCCGTGCCATAGGTTCACCACCACTGCCATAGAGCATGGATTCCGTCTTGAGTTTGTTTTGGTCACACCAAACAGGCTTGTTTCAATGCAATGTTTTTCTGCCCCCTCTGGTGAAACACCTAGCCTTAGAATCAGAGGTTTTGACTTTATTGCAGATGGGAGTAGTGTCTTGGTTCCCAAGAACAAGGGATGCGTTGCACTATTTCCCATTATTTTAAGGGTCAACATCAGCCTAAAGAAATTGAACAAATCTCTTCTCTACATTTAGAATGGAAGCTATAGTGTCCATTGTGAACCTTACTTTTTCATATAGGGTCATGTTTACAGTAGACCTAGAAAGTGCGTTTTAAAACCTTTTTTAATGCTGCCTTTTTGGTTAAAGGGCTCCCTAGTTCATCTGCAGCACAGGGCTTTTCCCTTTGGGATGTCTCAGGACCCAAGGGTTTTTACAAAACTAATGCAAAAGTAGCTGCCTTTGTCAGGCTAAAGAACATCCTTGTGCCATACTTGAATGATTTTCTGATTTAAATGAATGTGTCACTGAATTTCTGCCTGTTAAAACCAGATAGTGAGACACCCTTTTTTTTGTAACCAGCTTTTTTCTGATGTTAGATTTCTTTATTTTTATCACCTGAAATGATTGTCGGGACTTTACAGCTTCCACCATGGCCCAAAAATGTAATTGACAGGAGGGGACTTCTGTGGAAGATTTTTCTAGGCATGCTCTATGATCTGTGCAGAGGTCAGGAGGGAGTAGATAAGCTTTGACAACTGCCTATTGGGAATGGTGGAATCCTGTTATCTATGTATAAAGGTGATATGTCATTCTAATCCTGCCTGTAATGATAAGCCGATAACTGCAGTAAAGTGATCTGTACAGACCAAGAAGTGGCACCTATATTGCTGTGGCAACAGCGAAAACCGGAAGATTATTTTTTTTGTTTTGTTATATAGATATTGACATGGAAAAATAACCACTAAAATTCTTTAAAATATCTTTAACATGAAAACATGATTTAAATCAGGTAATTTTTTGAGCATACATTCACTTTGAGGCATTCAGCTAACTTCAATTTGCTAGAGGTCTTTTCTACCACTGGTAGGCAAAATAGTGGCTTCACTCTTTCCAGTTTTCTTTCAGGGAGGCAGTATCTCTACATGGAGTGATGACTTCTGATGGCAGTAACAGATGCACAGCTTAATTCAAGATTTCTTTAGTTAAATTCTGGCCAAATGGGACAGTTCCCCAACTTCACTGGGCAGTCTCTTCTGTCTTCCAGATTAAAAGCCTGTATATTGTGGCTGGAGGAAATTGACCACCGTTGGGTTCTCAATAGGACAGTCTCCAACCTGTTTATCCTAACAAATGGCAGCCCTTGAGGTTGGGGGCTGCATTGCCATTCAGATATCTGGTAGGGATGCTGGGATCTAAAAACTTGGAAGGTGTTTTCAGATTTCAAAGCATCAGACAGTGGGTTCCTTAGTCAAAACAGACACTATCTATTTGGACACTACAACAGCAGTATCTTTCAGATAAATCACCAAGATGATGGAGAGTCCCTTCCCTATTGTTTTTTGTTGCTGGAGATTTTTCAGTGGGGAACTTCACACTCAGTGGTTCACTTAAAAAGCCAGGAGAACAAGATCAACCATCCTCTATCCCAAGATGCACTAGCAGGAGTGAAGTCTGGAGTTCTTAGGTTTTCCACTGATGTCTCGGCCCCAGGGTCTTGACCCTTTAAGGACCGGAGGTTTTTTACTTTTTGAGTTTTCGTTTTGCGCTCCCTGTCTTCCCATAGCCATAGCTTTTTTATTTTTCGGTTCACATAGCCATATGAGGGCTTGTTTTTTGCGGGACAAGTTGTACTTTCCAACGCCACCATTTAATATTGCATATGATGTAGTGGGAAGCAGGGAAAGAATTCCAAATGGGGTGAAACAAAAAAAACAATTCCACAGTTTTGCGGCTTTTTTAATTCCGACGTTTGATGTGCGATAAAACTGACCAGTTACTTTTACTCTACAGGTCAGTACGAATCCGGCGATATCCTATATGTATAGGTTTTCTTGCGTTTTGATAGTGAAAAAAAAATTCAAAAGTGGGAAATCAGTTTTTTACTTTTTTGTCACCATGTTTTGACCACTATAACTTTTTTGTAATTATATGTACAGAGCTGTATGGGGGCTCATTTATGCGTCATAATATCTTTTTATTGATACTATTTTGGGGTGTGTGACTTTTTGATCACCTTTTATGTAATTTTTTGTGGAAAATGAAACGACCAAAAATGGCGAATCTGCCATTTGGACGCTTTTCTCCATTTTGCTGTTTGACGTACGGGGAATATTTTTATACTATAGGCGTTTTCGCACATTGCGACACCCATGATGTGTATTTTTTAATTTTTTTTTTGTTTTTTTTTTTTGGCAAAAGGGGGGTGATTTGAACTTTTTATGTTTTTATTTATTTTTTTTTATTTTTTTTTACACTTTTATATAGTTCCCATAGGGAACTATAACTTACAATCATTTGATTGCGATTATCATACATTCCAATGCAATATCATTGGAATATATGAAAAAAATCGCATATTTCCTACAGCGCAGCCTGGGTTTCATTCATAAAAACCCAGGCTACTACAAGCGCGCTCCGGCTCCTCCAATCGCCACACGGGGGAGCCGGAGCGCAAACTGAAAGTAAAACTTTCAGTTTGTGCGCACTCAAATGCCGTGGTCAGACCACGGCATCTGAGGGGTTAAATGTCCGTGATCGGCATAGTTGCCGGTCGCGGACATTAGCCGGGGGTGTCTGCTACAGGAACCATGCGGACACCCGCGGCTAAGGCGCCCGAATGAAGCAGGAGCGGGCGCCATCTTTAAAGACCAGACACAGGACGTACATGTACGTCCTGTGTCCTTAAGAGGTTAAAATGAAGGAATACCATCACTTATCCCCATGGCTCCTCTGTAACCCAAGAGGGCTTGGTTCACCTGCTTTGTAGCAGAACATCACTGGGAGTTGTCATGATTCTTTTCAAGGGCCCATTACTCCATTACAATGATCTATATATCTTGGCTGGGATCTTGAGAGGGTAATTCTGTGAAACAGAGAGTTATCAGATGGGGTAGTTTTTACCCTCCTGTCATGCAAAAATTGGTAATCTCTGTAAAATATTTTAAAATGTTGAAAGCTTTTGCTGCTTTTCTTGTTGAGGATTCCATCCCCTTAGAAACCACCAATGTCTCTAGGAGTCTAGATTTCCTTTAGGCAGGCTTAGATAAACAGTTCGCTCTTAAAGAGGACCTTTCAGCAAAAAAAAATTCATGAGATACTTATACCATCTTACAGGGCTGCTGCCGCTGATGTCCGCACACAGTTTTTTTTTTTTTTCAAACGCCCCCCCAGTTCGCCCGCAGCGCTCCCGGTATCTTCTGTGCCTCTTATGCTAATGAGGCAACTTGGTTATAGTAGGAGGTTTCATTTAGTTCTGGTGGGCGGTGTCTCTTCTCTCTGGCAGCGAGTGCATCCAATCGCAGTGCTCAGCTCTTAGCCAGGGAGCCCTTATGTGTTGCATAATCGCTTTTACTTTGCAGTAATACCACTCAGTTTGTGAAAAATCTAGGAGGGAATAAATCTCACAAACTGGCTTGTTGCGCTGTTGGCAGCTTACTATATCTCTTTAGCATGAGCCATTCTTTTGCAAATGTTTGTAAAGGCAGACTGTAAGGCTAGGTACTTATACACCTGTAGTACTGAATGAAACTCCTGAATTCAGTGTTTTTTTTTTTTTTTGTGTTTTTTTTTTTTTGTGTTTTTTTTTTGGCCAGGTAAAATCAGATGGTGGTGCACATCCTTTTTTTTTTCTAATCCTGTTATTCATTTTCTGATTGCAGATTTATTGTTTCTATTTTCAGAACATGATTATGGGGGGCGGCCATCTTTCCTGAGCTGTTCTTAACAGCCTTTAGAAAGCACTACAGGGAATGTGTCAGAAAATGACCTGCAGTTTAAATCACTTATTTGTGTTTCATGTATTTCTAAAGAATTTTTGATGTTATTTTTAATTTTCCATGTCACTGTTTATATTTAAACTAAAACCAAAAAGTTTTCGCACTGGCAATCATTGGTTTATACAGTTCACGTTACTGCAGTTACCTGCTTTACTGTCATTCTAATCCTGCCTGTAATGATATCACCTCTGTGTATAGATAAGACAGGATTGTGCCAAATTTTTTTTTTTCTGTGAACTCGCCATGCCCCTCACGGAATACCTTGGGGTGTCTTCTTTCCACAATGGGGTCACTTGTGGGGTATTTATACTGCCCTGGCATTTTAGGGGTGCTAAAGCGTGAGAATCCAAATGCGTAAAAATGGCCTGTGAAATCCTAAAGGTACTCATTGGTTTTAGGGCCCCTTTGCGCATCTTGGCTGCAAAAAAGTGTCACTCGTGGTATCGCCGTACTCAGGAGAAGTAGGGCGATGTGTTTTGGGGTGTATTTTTACATATACCCATGCTGGGTGTGAGAAATATCGCTGTAAACGACAACTTTTTACATTTTTTTATTCAAAGTTGTCAATATACAGAGATATTTCTCTCACCCAGCATGGGTATATGTAAAACATACACCCCAAAACACATCGCCCTACTTCTTCTGAGTACGGCGATACCACATGTGTGACACTTTTTTGCAGCCAAGACGCGCAAAGGGGCCCAAATTCCAACGAGTACCTTTTAGGAGGGTATTTTTACGCATTTTTCTTCTCACGCTTTAGGGCCCCTAAAATGCCAGGGCAGTATAAATACCCCACATGTGACCCCATTTTGGAAAGAAGACACCCCAAAGTATCGCTGAGGTGCATAATGAGTTCATGAAAAATTAAACTTTTTGTCAAAAGTTAGCGGAAAGGGAGACTTTGTGAGAAAAACAATAAAAAATCAATTTCCACTAACTTGTGCCAAAAAAAAATCTTCTATGAACTCGCCATGCCCCTCATGGAATACCTTAGGGTGTCTTCTTTCCAAAATGGGGTCACATGTGGGGTATTTATACTGCCCTGGCATTTTAGGGGCCCTAAAGCGTGAGAAGAAAATGCGTAAAATGCCCTCCTAAAAGGTACTCATTGGAATTTGGGCCCCTTTGCATCTTGGCTGCAAAAAGTGTCACACATGTGGTATCGCCGTACTCAGGAGAAGTAGGGCAATGTGTTTTAGGGTGTATTTTTACATATACCCATACTGGGTGAGAGAAATATCTCTGTAAATTGACAACTTTGAATAAAAAAATGTAAAAAGTGGTCGTTTACAGCGATATTTCTCACACGCAGCATGGGTATATGTAAAATACACCCCAAACACATTGCCCTACTTCTCCTGAGTACGGCGATACCACATGAGTGACACTTTTTGCAGCCAAGATGCTAAAGGCCCTAAAACCAATGAGTACCTTTAGGATTTCACAGGGCATTTTTATGCATTTGGATTCTCACGCTTTAGGGGCCCCTAAAATGCCAGGTGAGTATAAATACCCCACATGTGACCCCATTTGGAAAGAAGACACCCATGGTATTCCGTGAGGGCATGGTGAGTCCACAGAATTTTTATTTTTGCCACAAGTCAGCGAAATAGTTTTTTTTTTTTTTTTTTTTTTTACAAAGTCTCATATTCCACTAACTTGTGACAAAAATAAAATTTTACATGGACTCACCATACCCCTCACAGAATACCTTGGGGTGTCTTCTTTCCAAAATGGGGTCACATGTGGGGTATTTATACTGTCCTGGCATTTTAGGGGCCCCTAAAGCGTGAGAAGAAGTCTGGAATCCAAATGCGTAAAAATGCCCTGTGAAATCCTAAAGGTACTCATTGGTTTTAGGGCCCCTTGCGCACTCCAGGCTGCAAAAAGTGGCACACATGTGGTATCGCCGTACTCAGGAGAAGTAGGGCAATGTGTTTTGGGGTGTATTTTTATATATACCTATACTGTGTGTGAAAAATATCTCTGTAAACGACAACTTTTAAAAAATTTTATACAAAGTTGTCAGTTTACAGAGATATTTCTACGGCGATACCACATGTGTGACACTTTTTTGCAGCCTGGGTGCGCAAAGGGGCCCAAATTCCAACGAGTACCTTTAGATTTTACATGGCGGCTCACAATTAGCCCCGCCCAAAATGCCAGAACAGTAAACACACCCCACAAATGACCGCTTGGAAAGTAGACACCCCGAGGTATTCACTGAGGGCATAGTGAGTCCGTCTGAGATTTCTTTTTTTTTGCCAGAAGTTAGCAGAAATTGAAACTTTTTATTTATTTTTTTCTCAGAAAGTGTCATTTTCCGCTAACTTGTGAAAAAAATGAAATGATACATGAACTCACCATGCCCCCGCGAATACTTTGGGGTGTCTTCTTTCTAAAATGGTGTAATTTGGGGGTATTTATACTATCCTGACATTCTAGCACCTGAAGAAACATGACAGGCGCTCAGAAAGTCAGAGCTGCTTCAAAATGCCGAAATTCACTTTTTTGCACCATAGTTTGTAAACGCTATAACTTTTACCCAAACCAATAAATATACACTTATTGGACTTTTTTTTATCAAAGACATGTAGAACAATAAATTTAGAGAAATTTATATAGAAATGTAGTTTTTTTTTTAAAAAAAAATTTACAACAGAAAGTGAAAAATGTCATTTTTTTGTAAAAATTTCGGTAATTTTTGATTAATAGCAAAAAAAGTAAAAATGTCAGCAGCAATGAAATAGCACCAAATGAAAGCTCTATTAGTGAGAAGAAAAGGAGGTAAAATTCATTTGGGTGGTAAGTTGCATGACGGAGCAATAAACGGTGAAAGTAGTGTAGTGCAGAATTGTAAAAAGTCGCCTGGTCTTTAAGGGTGTTTAAGCTAGGGGGGCTGAAGTGGTTAAGAGGTGCCCCAATACTTTTGTCAACATAACTTGTTATAAAAAAAAAATAAAAAAATCTGGATAATGTATATAGATATTAGACTTTTTGCATTTCATAATTTTTTTCTAGCAGAGCCCTTTGGATTATTATTATTATTATTTTTTAATTGGTTTGTTCACTCCTGGGCTTCCCCCTCCCCCTCATAATTACTCAGGTGTGGTGGGGGGTGTGAACCTTTTTATTTTCTCAGGTTTCCTGTCCTGGAGTGAGATGTCTCCATGCATGGTCGCTGTCATAGGCTTCTAGAAAAAGTTACCGGTAAGAGCAGTTTTTGTTTCTAAACGCTGTATACCTGGACCCTCGATCTCCATCTCTGCTGATGAATCCTGGAATAATACCATGAAGAAACGTGTAAGATGATGGTGTCAAGATAAGGTACAACAGGGCAGGGTTTGAGTATAGGGCCTCACCTTTCATAATGATCCTAGTAGGGACAGCACCAGGGTATTAGTCACCATAGCCAACTGAGACAAGCCTATCTGAACCGTGGAAAGACCTCTATTGTTCTGCTAGCTGTTTGTTGTATGGTCTGTTTCTATGATGGAATTAATGTTCACTTACTCACACTGACGTATATTTTTAAACAGAATAAAAGGTGTATTTTAATGTTGCACTCCTATTATTAGATTTGCATGTTGGTGTAAGGTGTTGGAGACTCAAATGGTTGGTGGACTGCATTTTATTTTTTCCTGCAATGTTTTCCAGTGTTTAAAAATTCTGACAGCAACATGTGTTAAAAGAACTGAACAGCCTATACTCACCGGACATATGCCTGCTGCTCAAGTAACAATGGTTCCTTAATTCCCAACCTTCCCCGATGACCCGTATGTATTTAGCAACTCGCAAAATACATGTGGTCGTGTGCGTGAAACCTCATACGGATGATTAATCTAAACCAGTGGTGGGCAAACTTATTAATCAACTGAGCCAAATATCAACAAAACAGCGATTTAATTTTTTCTGAGAGCCAAATTTTTTAAACGTAAACTATATAGGAAGGTACATTGTTCTTACCTTAATAAGGATATTCCTAACCTCTGACCATACCTTTCTCAATCCTTTACATCTTTCACTCCACAACGTTTCACCCTATAAGACGCACGTAGGTTTTAGAGGACGACACTGTGAAAAAAAATATTTTTCATTACACCTCAGGTCAAACCACTAATTAGACCCCCAATGTTAATAAGACTTCCCTCAGATCAGACGTCAGCTCAGACCTCAAAGTAAATGACCCCCAATCAAACCTCAGATAAGAGCCCCATGCCTCTTATCACCCCCATTATCATCCATGATGCCTCTTATCAACCCTGTTATTATCCATGATGCCTCTCATCATCCATGATACCTCTCATATCCCCCATTAGATTAGATTCTCATAACCCCATTGCCTCAGATCAGCCCCAAGTTTCATAAAATAAAAAAAGCACTTACCTCTCCTGCTCCTGAATGCCGCTGCTCCTCACCACCCTCGCTCTGTGTTCCTCCTGCTGTCGGCTGTTCTGTGAAGTGGCATGCACAGCGTGACGTCACAGAGCGCCTCACACTGCGCAGCCCTGCACAGCCGACAGCCGAGGACCTGGAAGCGGTGAGTACAGAGCCTTTGCCGCTTCCTGGTCCTCTCCCTCCTGCTGATTTTTGCCACGGGCAACGAAAATGCGATCGCACTGTACATGTGAGCCCGCACCTGGAAGAGCCACATGTGGCTCTAGAGCCGCAGTTTGCTGACCACTGATCTAATCTATCTGGGATACACTCAAGTGAATAGCCCGTAGTGGAAAGATTTTTAGATCTTCTGGACCCACATCTAGTTTGCTGGCTTGTAAAATACTGCACATAATATACCCGTACACCCTGGATCAACTGCCAGTTTACTAGTACCCCCTTTTAAATTTATTTAGTGGGGGGGATTAAAAAAAATCGTGATTACGTTTTCTAGTTTCATGGCTCTTAAAGTAAATAATCTTCTATGTTGGGGTAGAAACCATTCCTCCAAAGCATAGAAGATTTCCTCTTGTCATATTTACAGTCCTGGGTATAAAATGGGCAACCCATTTAAGGTGGGCCTTATTTCCGGTTGGCATTTTTTTTTAAGGTTTACTTTTTATTTATTTTTTCATCAGACCTTTTTTTTTTTTTTTTTCTCTATAGGGAAGTTTACACCCAGAGTGTTCTATGATTTAAAAACAAAATGAACAAAAAATGCTAGGAGGCGTTCTTAAAACGACAATAGAAATGAGCAGTGTTTTTGTAGAGCATTTTATAATTTTTTTTTTTTTTTTCGCAAAAACAAGTTGATGGACAATGCAGCATTTTTAAGATAAAAAGCACATCTTCAACTACCCTAATATTGTCTTTGATTCTAAGTTGTTCTTGAGTTGTCTCCAACCTTAATTTGTGTATAGTTTGCATACATTTCACCCACTGAAATCCTAATGGACATGTCACTTTTTTAGAAGGGTCTATATATATATATATATATATATATATATATATACACACACACCCTACAGGTATGAATTCTGTGTGTTCCCTCTGCAGGTATTCCTTGTTTGCAGTAGTTAATCACCAGGGAACTTTGGAGAGCGGGCATTACACTAGCTTCATCAGACAACACAAGGACCAGTGGTTTAAGTGTGATGATGCCATTATTACCAAGGCTAGCATTAAAGATGTTCTAGATAGCGAAGGGTGAGTTGGATCTTCTGTGCATTGTGTATATGTTTTAAAATATGTTAATAGTTTTATATATATATAATCTCCTAATGTTTTTTTTTTTTTTTATGTTTTCATTGTTGATTGGCTATAAATTTACATCTTTGATCCTCCTTCGTTTCAGGTATTTGCTTTTTTATCACAAGCAGTTTCTGGAGTATGAGTAATCATATCTGCGTTTGTCTGAAATGTGAATAAAAGTAAATCCAAGCAAGACTTCTCCGACAACACACAGACCTACCTGAATTTTTCAGACAAAGCCGACATTAGACTGGAGCAATGCCGGTGTCGCATCTGCCCATTGACTCTTGAACGGGTGGAAGAACTTAAAAGTTGCAGCACACAAAATGGGAGATCTAAACAGGAAAGGGGCAGAGGGATAATTTAAGTCTGGTACTAAACATCTCTCATCGTGCTTCTGGGATAATGTATGGGAAGGCTGGGTAAGGGAGGGGGGAGGAAACATCTCCAGATACCATCACTAAAACATCCTCTCCATTTGGTGCTTGAGTTGCATCTGACCAAACTTGGCAGTTATTATAGAGGAAGGCCATCTGTTGATGCACGTTGGACTAAAAGCTTAAGAAGAGCCACCAGGTTGGTATCTACAGATTAAGGTTGAAAAAGGCATAAAGAGTATTTTGCAAGTATCTCTATTTGTGATTTTAGTTATGAAATAAATACAGTATGAAACTACTAAGCGATCTGTCTTTCTCAGCCAGCATTAGGAAATCCTGGATTGTGGACAGATACAGCCGTTACAGGGGACTTCTATCCTGTATATATTATAATGTGGACTGCTCCTGAAAACTCAGGAATTTTTCTTTCTTTATTTCCCCATCATGGATATTTTTCTTTTGCAATGAATTGCAATATATTGTCTTTTTCATGAAATTTTATTTCATCAATGCAGTCATCAGTAAAAGAGAAAAGGCAGTAAATTCTTGACATGTCTTTAATGTACATTTGGTCTGAAGTAGTTTTTCTAAAAGTTCAGATTACTTCCCTCATCTTCCCTTGCCAGGTTGTGGTGTCTTTTTATTGCTGTGTACATTATTAAAAAAAAAAAAAAAAAAAAAAATAGGTCCATAGCAGGGCTTTGAATATTGTATAATTATGTGAAGCTTTTCCTTACACGTCAAAATTTGATATTTCTGCATTTTATTCCCTATTGGGGTATATTCTCAAGCAGTGCATTTGGAAGGTTTTCAGACCCTTAAACTTTTTCTCACATTTTATGTCGTGGCCTCCTGCTAAAATTTGAAAAATAATTCATGTTTTCACTCGCCAGTCTCGACTTAATATGCCCTAATGAGAAAGTGAACACTAAATTTCAAAGTTTTTAGCAAGTTTATCGAAAAGGAAAAACTAAAATCTCGCATTAACAGTATTCAAACCTTTTGCTATGTATGACGCTTGAAATTTAGCTATGGGGGCCTCCCATTTCTCGGGATCATCTTTGAGGTGTCTTAACATACAGTCCTGTCTATAATAAAGTCTGGCATGCACATCAGAGAAAAAACTGAGCCATAAGGAGGAAAGAACTACCTGTAGAGCTCTAGCCGGATTGTTTGGAGGCACAGATCTGGTGAAGGGTACAAAAACTGTCTGCTGCACTGAAAGTTCCCAGGAGCACAGGATCTTCCATAACTTTTATGCTATAGTCACAAGCCTGGCATGCCTGATCCTGCACAAACGCAGACTTTCGGGCCAGATAACCGTCGAACCCCATTATAGTACATGGGGAACCGGCAATAAGCTGTAAAATCTAGCAGTGCCGGATCGGGTGAAATCCAGCAGGCTGCTTTCTTCCGCAATAGTCCGACATATCTCCTGCCGCTGATGTGAACATATCATTAAATGGAAGACGTTTGGAACAACCAGGACTCTTCCTACAGCTGGCCTCCCCACCAAACTAGGGAGGCCATTACAGGCAGGTTTAGGGCTGCTATCTCCACACATATGGCACCCATTGACTGTGCACAGAACTCTGTACTAGGTAGCAGTACAACTTTCATGTGCTGTTACAGAATCTGCACACTGCTGTATGCATTGAGACTTAAATTTGATTCGTACAGATAAGTTTGCTCATCACTACTGACTCCTTTCCAAGCATCTGAACCACATGCATGGATTTTTACAAACCCTATTCAGATATATGGAATAGTTGTAGAAATTTCTGCCATGGCTGAACATGCCTTTACGGGTGGAGCTAGAAATTTTTACAAGTATGATTTGTTATCAGCTGGAGTTGACTGACCTTAAAACTGATAATTTGCAGGATTATATAATAATGCTACAGAGCAAAAGTATACAATAAAAACTTGTGTAGGCAACGTATGTTCTCTTAACCCCTTCATGACCTGGCGGTTTTCCGTAAAAAAAATTTTTCCCATTTTTACTCAGACTTTTTTAAATTCACATAGCTGTATGAGGGCTTGTTTCTAATGGCACTATTTCTGGATGCATACAATGTAATGGAAAGTGGGCAAAAAATTCAAAATGGGGTGGAATTATAAAGAAAAAACTTCTGAGATTAGTTTTATGCTTTTTGTTTTAATAGTTTTTTTTTTTATGCGGTAAAACTGACCTGTTACTTTTATTCTTTAGGTCAGTACGATTACAACATTACCAGAAACATGTATCGTGTTATTTTTGCATTTAAATACTGGGAAAAAAATGTTGGGAAAAACAAATTTTTTTTATTTTTTTTGCATAGTCTGACTAATATGTATGTATGTGTGTGTGTGTATATATATATATATATATATATATATATATATATATATATATATATATATATATATATATATAATTTTTTTATTTTAATAGTTCCCGTAGGGCTGTGATTGAAAACCTGTCACTCCAGCTTTGGTAAAACTACAACTCCCAAGATGCACACTTGCTTGGCTGTTCTCAGAACTCCACAGAAATAAATGGAGCATGCTGGGAGTCCTGGTTTCACCACAGCTGCAGTGCCAGAGACTAGCCATCACTGCCCTATCAATCATATACATTAGCCCCTGGTGTCTGCTGTTTTAAAAAAAAAAACATCTTTAAAGGGGTTGTCTGGGTTCAGAGCTGAAACTGGACATATCCCCCTCACCCAGGCAGCCCCTCTGAGATGAGCATTGGAGCATTTCATGCTCCGATGTTCTACCTTGCCCTGCACTGAATCACGCAGGTCAAGAGCTTTTTTCAGCAGATCCAGTGACTTACTGGGTCTGTGCTAGACAGTCTTCTGCCTAGCAGTGTTCCCGGTGACGTCACCGGCACTAGTGGGTGGGCTTTAGTGCTGCCCTAGCCTCTGCCTAGCAGTGTAAGTTTGTAAACAAAAAAGCATGAAATGCTCCGATGCTCATCTCAGAGGGGCTGCCTGGGTGAAGGGGATATGTCTGGGTTCAGCTCTGAACCTGGACAACTTCTTATAACCCCTTAATCCAATATGCCATGCATGTACGGCGGGGAATGCTGTGCCAGACCGCATTCCGCCATACATGCATGCGATTCATTTAAATAGAATGTGTCGGCAGATAAGAACCATTTGGCCCATCTCATCTGCCCAATAGGCTGCTCCCTGTTCGAGACTGTGTGCCTGAAGCTCCACTTACCCCACTGTGTCAGGGTCCGAACAACTCCTGCTTGACAGCCAGGGAGCAATCAGCTCTGGTCCAGGCTGCAGTCTGTTCCTCGCTGCAGAATCACAATGCATTTAGGTTGTATTTAAGTGATCGTGTGCCCGAAACTCCACTTACCCGCTGTGTCCATGACCAAACATCTGCCGCTTGCCGGCCAGGGGCCAATCAGCTGTGTTACCTGCTGCAGATCACTGTGATTGGTCTCGTCCTCCCGTTCAGTGGTCCCTTCCAGCTATCATAGTGATTGGTCTGTTCCTGACAGTGGACCAATCACAATGAATTATGTAACAGAAAGCTATTTCAGCTTCGATCCTCTCATTTCTTAGAGGTTTTTTTTGACAGGTCTCTGTCTCGGATCAATTCCCTCAAAGTGACCCATCACCCCTCATTTGTCCTTACTACAGTATACGACCGGTCACTGTGTTCTGTCAGGTATTTACAAATAGTGACAGTGTATCGGCACCCCCAATTACTCTTCAATAAACCCCCCCCAGTCCCTGTCATCCATATCAATGACTTGTTCCGGTCAGTAACCTGTCAGAAAGCTTTTTGTCTTAGCATTGGGAATTCATTAGAGTTAGTTGGGGATTTATCGGGGTTAGAGCTCTAGTTTTAGGGTAAGTTAGACCAAAGTTTATTGTAAAAAAAAAAAAAAAAATTATTATTGGGGACCTCAGTACTTGTCTGATTTTAAATACTCTTTCAAACTGCTCCAAACCTCTATCTTCTATCTGTGACCAGTCCTTGTCACTGATTTTGCCAGCAGTGACAAATTTCTGTCACCAGTCGCTGATATAAAGCTCCACTCCTTAGCTGTTAGCGCTCTATTTTTAGGATACATTTTTTTTTTTTTTTTTTTTTTTTTATTTACTTTCCAAGTTAGTATTAGTTGTTAAAGTTACAAAATGTCTCAACGGGTGTACAGCAACGAGGAGGCTTATGCCATACTAGCCTCAGAGCCTGACTGACAGTGGAGAAGAAGAAACTTTTCTTATGTATACCTCTTCTTCTGATTCAAATCGATGAACCCTCTCACAGACGCAGTAGAGTTAGCACCACATCAGCTTCTACAAATGACCCCAGCTGGACTTCTGCTACTAACTTTGTACCTGCGGTGACGGACTTTACGGCCACTACAGGCATTCATGTGAACACTGCAGGGTTTAAGGAAGCTGATTTTTGAATTGATGGCATGATGGTGGAGTAAACTAATCCCCCCTCCCCTCACACACGGAGAAGGCCACAAAAAAGGTGTCGGATATGCTCCAGAAATGGAATCGGGGAAGACACAATTCATTACTGTGAGACATGCTCCTCAAAGCTGGGTCTTAAAAGATTATTTTTAAATCTACTACACCTCTGTTGACTTTAACTAAACCCACTTTGATCATTTTATAAAACACCCCCTTGAAACTGTATGCTGGTAAAAATTCTAATTCCCCTTTTCTCCACGTTTCGTTGGCATTCTACTAAAACCCATAACAAAGCTAAAAATTCTCATTACACCCCTAGATGAATACCTTGACGGGTGTTGTTTTATAAAAGGGGACTAGAACTTTGTGTTCTGGTAGCTCAGAACCTCTGCAATGTGATGACATAATATATAACATATTTATTTTATATAATTTGAGAACCTTGTTTCTTTTAAATAATACTATATTTAGCGACTATGTCCTACCATATAAAGCTTTTACACATATATATAAAATTTGTAGGATACCGAATACATAAGCTGTTGCTTATCAGTACACTGAACTTTAAATGTGGTTGTGAACTGCTGTATGTGCACACTGTAAAGTGTTGCCATATTCAGGGGAAAAAAAGGGTAACAAATTGTGGGGGTAATTTACTCTGTTACCCCTTGTGAAAATAAATAATGTGGGCCTAAAGCAACGTTTTCTTGTACAAAATAAATTTTTCATTTTTACAGCCAAATATTTCTAAATTCTATGAATCAACTGTTGGGGCAATGTGCCTGCTTCATGTCTTGAAAAATTCCTTGGGGGGTGTAGTTTCTGAAATGGGGTCACTTCTTAGGGGGTTTCCACTGTTGGAGTATTTCAGGGTGTTCTCAATTGCAACATGGCACCTGAAAATTATTCCAGTGAAATCTGCCCTCCAGAAGCCATATCGTGCTCCACCTGTTCTAAGCGCTGCCGTATACCCATATAGCAGTTGACAGCCACATATGGGGTGTTTCTGTACATTGCAGAATCAGGGTAATAGATATTGAGTTTAGTTTGGCTGTTAACCCTTGTTGTGTTACGGGGAAAAATGTATTAAAATGAAAAATCTGCCAAAAATTGTGAAATTTTGAAATTTCATCTCAATTTTCCTTTAATTCTTGTGGAACACCTAAAGGGTTAACACAGTTTGCAAAATCAGTTTTAAATAACTTGAAGGGTGTAGTTTCTAAAATGGGGTAATTTTTGGGTGGTTTCTACTATGTAAGGCCCACAAAGTGACTTCATAACTGAACTGGTCCCTAAAAAAGTGGGTTTTGGAAACTCTTAAAAATGTAAGAATTGCTTCTAAAATTCTAAGCCTTCTAATGTCCTAAAAAAATTTAAATTACGTTTTCAGAATAACAAAGTAGACATATGGGAAATGTAAAGTAATAACTATTTTGTGAGGTATCACTATCTGCCTTAAAAGCAGAGAGAGTCACATTTTGAAAATTGCAAACTTTCACCTTTTTTTTTTTTACAAAAAATTTGGAAAACTTATTGACTCAAATTTACCAGTAGCATGAAGTACAAAGAACATGTCACAAGAAAACACACTCAGAATGGCTTGGGTAAGTAAAAGCGTTCCAAAGTTATTACATAAAGTGACACATGTCAGATTTGCACAAATCAGTCTGGTCATGAAGGTGCAAAATGGCCCGGTCATTAAGGGGTTAATGATTTCTTAGACATCATCATTGATCACATAGGTTATAGCCCCTGGTGCCTGCTGTTTATCACACATATTTAACGACTCAGATGCCATGGACACAGTGAAATCCTCAGACTCCAATGCTAATTGGAAGCAGTCTGATGATTGCTTGTTCAAGTTCCCTAGGGGAAAAATTTAAAAAATGTTCCTTCATTACTACTCCTTCCTTCTTAAAGGGGTTGTCTAGTATTTGAAAAGCATGGTTGCTTTATTCCAAAAACCGCACCACATCTGTTCATGGGTTCTGTCTGGAACTGCAGCTCCGCTCTATTGAAGTCAATGGGCTATGCTGTTTTTTTGTTCTTCTAGTACTGGAGAGTCCCTTACCTTTTTTAAACCCCACTGGACTTTGTTCCCTACAAGAACATGCCGTGGTTGTGTGAAGGTTTAGCTGGGAGTGGGTGTGAGTTGCTAATCCTGTACATACAGGGTTTTACTAGCTTTTTTTTATTGAACATATAGTACAGGGCTGCACCACCTTACTTTTATACATTTGGATAACGCATGTAAAAAATAAATGCAGCAGTGTTTCGGTAACTTACGGGTTGTGCTGTGACCATACTCCGTTTGGTTGCTGCACTGCTTCTTTATGAACTTTCATTGCTCTAACCTATGAGAAGCATAAACTGGACACACATGCCCTGAGCAATACAGTCACTTGATTGCATTGACCGAGCCATTTTGCAAAAATCTGTATTGAATTGCTCCAGCGTGTACTTGCTTTCAAGCACGTGGTGATGTCCTACACTGCAAGCAATGGTTTAAGGGTATGCCCTAAGCCATTGAATATTTTCATATGACTCCTATTTCTTGATATTTTTTTTTTTGTTAGCCTAAACACATACATACACAGGGTTTGCACCACAAGTAACCCATGTTTCCTCCCCTTACATGATGTTGTACATGTGTCTTTAACAAGTTTAGATTTCTGTTCTTGTTTCGCAATGATTATGTACTCCACTAATTCTGCATGTGACACCACACGATGTTAGTCTTTGGCACCAGTAATAAGGTTTCTAGATGCCAGCTTGGAGGAGGAGGTGGCAGTTAGCTGGCGCTGTTTAATTTCTCTATGCGGACATGAAGGTAAGAGTTGTGGTGCTGAGCTGCGTAACATTTGTAGATGCTTATTTATAAGACAGGTGCCAAGTGAATGTGCGTTGATGGTGAGCCACATGGTGCAGTAGAGACCTGGCATGAGAGGGAGGCCAGCAACTAGGAAGAAGCTTGTAGACCAAGAAAAGTCTGAGCAGTTGGGGCCTGGAGTCCGGAAACGTGAGGATGGTGCAACTATGCGACACATGCTTAGGCTGTGGTGGTGGGGTAGCCGCACAGAGGCCAGAGTAGCAAAGCTGAAGCATGCTTGTGGTCCTCTGGACTTTAGTAAGAGACTGCTATATCCAGAGTTAAAATTAGTATTGTTCAACTAGTAAAAGTATTAACCCCTTCTTGTATCCTGCCAGCTGTCACCTACCTGCTGCCATTTAACCCCTCAGGTGCCGCTGGCTCCCACTGCATCCCATTTGAGGTTCTGATAAGTTGCTATGGTAGCTGGGGGCCTTGTGAAGGCACCCATGCCCGCCATCCTAGGACTTCTATTACACCCAAGTATTCCAGTGTATGGATCAAGCGATCACATCCTTTAGGAATCAAAAAACAAGTGAACATTTTTAAAATAATAAACACAAATTAACTGATCAAATCACCCCCTTTAGTGGGCAGCCCCTTCTTAAAACATTCAGGATTACATGCTTAAAAATCACCAAAATTCTAAATAGATCAGATGTCACGCATTTGATCATAAAATGTTATGTAATGCTTACTAAAGCTTAACAAAATTAGTTTGATAAAATAAGTGTATGTTGTCTTCTGTTCCAGATATAAAAACAGACGATTGATGCAGCAGCCACTAGGGGGAGATCAGTGCAAAGAGATCACAGCTTTCATTGCATTCAGTGGTAACTGCAAAAACATACCTATGTGCTTAGCTCCCTCTAGTGGTGGCTGCAAGACGACAGTATTATAGTATATTGTATGAGAGAAGCAGCAGATATAGAGCTGTATTAAAGTGTGTGTGGAGGTCAGGTACACTAAGTTTTGCTTTGGGGCCCTATGATGTCTGTATATGCCCCTGCTTAACTATAGTGATAATTTTTTTTATCAATTAGTGCTAGAGACTACACTCCCACCACCGAATATCTATTCTGGATGAATGAGTAAAGGGCAGCCTGATTGGGAATTAGAGGTTGTCCAAGATTAGAAAAAGATGGATGCTTTATTCCAAAAACAGCACCACACCTGTCCATGGGTTGTCAGGTGACAAAAATGACTTTTGACACGGTATTTATATTATTTTTTTCCTGTGTTCACCTGAGGGGTTAGGTCATGTGTTATTGTTAAAGAGCAGGTTGTTACGGATGCGGCGATAATAATATATATACTTTTTTTATTATTTAAAATAAATCATGTTTTAATGTCTCCATAGTCTGAGAGCCATATATTTAAATTTTTTTTTAGCGATTGTCCTATGTAGGGTATCATTTTTTGTGGGATGAGATGACTGTTTGGCACTATTTTTGGGTGCATATAACTTTTTGATCGCTTGTTATTAGTTTTTGAGATGTGAGGGGACAAAAATGTTTTTTTTTTTATTGTTTTTATTTTATTTTTTTACGGTATTTACCTAAGGGATTAGTTTTTTTTTGTTTTTTTTTTTCTACTCGGCAAATAAAAAAAGGAAGAAGCACACCCCAAAATGTATCAACCAATTTCTCCTGTCCCTGCCCGGCAAGCTAGAAACCACTATGCACAAAATCAACCAGTCATCTACAGAATACATAAAAGGACAGTGTCCAGAACCATCTGTAGGAACAGTAATGGATCACGAATTCCCAAAATGTATTTCATGACGTTTTGTGGGGTGTAAGAGGTCCACCAAAAACAAATTCTTAATAAAACCCTTAGTGTACTGCTGAGGAACAACTCAGTCATATCATATCCTGATACAGTAATGTGAATAGAATTAAAGAGGACCTTTCACTGGTCCACAGTTTATGAGGTAAAGCTATGTACATGCAGAGCGGCACTCAGGGATGACCCTGTACTTACTTGTATCCCTGGGTGCCGCTCCGTTCGTCCTCTGTAGCCCCCAGTACCGGCGCTTGTGCTTCTACAATATTGCTTGGGGCGGAGACTTCTTCTTTTGCCCTGTGCGTCTCCTTCTCCCAGGCCTAGAGCGCTGGCCAATCGCAGCACTCAGCTCATATCCTGAATATTTAGGCAGGGATAGTGAGGGAAAGTTATGTATGGGAACAAAAAATTCTTGACTTAGGCGCCTGGACCTGCATCCCTAGCAGCACCTCCAGGGAGAGTAAGGGAGAGGGAATATTTAGGCAGGGATAGTGAAGGAAAGTTATGTATGGAAAAATATTTATTTTTCTTTATTTTAGGCACCTGGTTCCAGTGTCAAACACAAGGCACCACCGGCATCCCCAGCACCACCTAAAGGTAGGATAGGGAATTTAAGGGAGAGGGTGTATTTAGGCAGGGAAAGGAAGGGACAGTTAGGTTAGGATACTGGTGTCTAGGGCATACGACCCTAGACACTTCAGTGGTGCTGACCCGTGGGCCCCCCCCCCCCTGCCCCCAGAGCCACACACTTATTTTTTTTTTGTGCGTGCGCTGACTGTGGCCGGCACCCTTTAGGGTCCGGCCACTGTTAGCACATAAAAATTCAAACTCGCTGATCAGCGGTTGAATAGGCTATTTAACACGAACACCCGCCCCCACGCACACCAAATAAAGTTTGACACGCACGCACATACCCATGGCCCGCCAGATGTTCAGTGGAGGAGACATATGCACATATGCTCTCCAACACCGAGATCGCCAGCGAGGATGACGATGACCCCACCTTCCTCCTGTCATCTGCATTCTCCTCATCATCATCTGATGATGATGAGCCCCCGAGGCGGCGGAGACGCTGCCAGGCAGAGCCAGGGCCCTCACATGCTAGGGACCCCGTGGCCCACCACAGTACGAGCAGCCCTGGGGCTCGTACTGGTTTCCCGGCCCACCAAATAAGCACACCGGAGCCCCCCACCGGTGAACTTAGCTGGTGTCCCCCAGTGGACTACGAGCCTGCGATTCCAGATTTTGTTGGCAATCCTGGAATCCAGATTTCCACAGTGGGGTTCACTGAAATAGACTTTTTTTTTTTTTTTTTAGTGACCCACTGGTGAATCTGATGGTGGAGCAGACGAATCTGTATGCCCAACAGTTCGTCGCTCAGCACCCAGGCTTCTTTTTGCCTAGACCCGGTTGCTGGACGCCAGTCCGTGTAGCCGAGATGAGGACATTTTGGGGCCTCGTGCTGCACATGGGTCTAGTGCAAAAACCAAGTGTCAGGCAATACTGGAGTGGTGACATCCTCTACCAGACCCCACTGTACAGTATGGCAATGACACGCTCGCGTTTTGAGGCCATAAGGAAATGCCTGCATTATGCAGATAATGCAGCATGTCCCCCCCCCGAGGGGATCCTGCCTATGACCGGCTGTATAAGATACGGCCGGTCATCGATCACTTCGGGGCCAAATTTGCACAGGCCTACGTACCTGGAAGGGAGGTCGCGGTTGATGAGTCTCTCGTTGCTTTCAAGGGGAGACTCGGTTTCCGCCAATACATTCCCACTAAGCGAGCAAGGTATGGCGTGAAAATGTACAAAATTTGTGAGAGTACCTCAGGGTACACTTTCAAATTTCGTGTGTACGAGTAGGGAGATTCCCGTATTGAACCCCCAGAATGTCCCCCCACTCTGGGTGTTAGCGGGAAACTCGTGTGGGACCTTATGCACCCACTGCTGGATAAGGGTTACCACTTGTACATGGATAACTTTTATACCAGTATTCCCTTGTATCAGGCCCTCTACGCCAGATCCACGTTCGCTTGTGGGACCGTGCGGAAAAATCAGCGCGGCCTCCCTGCCTACCCCCTCCAGGTACCTATCCCCAGGGGTGATACCCGTGCCCTTACTTGTGGAAACCTGCTGTTGGTCAGGTATAAGGACAAGAGGGATGTCCTTATGCTGACCACAATTCACGGTAACGGCATCCCCCCCGTCTCTGTGCGAGGTACCACGGCAACGGTCCTCAAGCCCAATTGTATCGTCGACTACAATCGGTATATGGGTGGAGTTGATCTATCTGATCAAGTTCTCCAACCATATAATGCCATGCGGAAAACCCGGGCATGGTGCAAAAAGGTTGCGGTCTACATGGTGCAGGTTGCCATGTACAACGCTTTTGTACTATCCTGAAGAGCTGGCAGCACAGAGACGTTCCTCCAATTCTATGAGGCAGTCCTCAAGGACCTGATCTTTTCAGACCGGGAAAGAGCAGGTCGGAGTACCCCGGGAATTGGAGGCGCCCGGATCGTCCTTGGCCAACATTTTCCAGGTGTGGTCCCCCATACTGGAAAGAAGGGACGAACCCAAAAAAAGTGCAGAGTGTGTCACAAGAGGGGGATACGGAAGGACACCACCACTCACTGTGACACGTACCCGGATCATCCGGGCCTCTGCATTATCAATTGCTTCAGGGAGTATCACACTTCCATGGAGTTCTAAATTTTTATAATTCCCTACAGTCCCCTAGAAAATATATAAAAAAACTATGGCTCTCAGACATTGGAGACACAGAAACAACATTTTTTTTCCCTAAAATGTTATTAGTTTTAGTGCTCAAACATGCGGCGCTCCAGATGTTGTAAAACTACAACTTCCAGCATGTCCAGACAACCTACAGCAGGGCATGGTGGGAGTTGTAGTTTTACAACATCTGGAGGGCTGCAGTTTGAGGATGCCTGTTTTAATGTCTCCAAAGTCTGAGAGCCATACATATTGGGCATTGCCGCGTGCGTAAAAATCTGCTCTATAAAAATAAAATTCGACCCAACCCCTCGGATATACAGCGTTAAAAAAAAAAAAGAGTAAAAAAAAGCCATTTTTTGTAAATATATAATAAAAAAGTGTAATAGCGAGCAATCAAAAAGTCATATATACCCCCAAATAGTGCCAATAAAACCGCCATCTCATCCCGCAAAAAATGAGCCCCTACATTAGACAGTTGCCCAACCAAAAAATAAATTGTAGCTCCCAGGCTATGGAGATAGTAAAATTATTTAATTTTTGTTCCTAAAATGATAATATAGTATAAAATCTAAACAAATTGTATAAAGTAGACATATTAGGTATCGCCGCGTTCATAACAATCTGCCCTATAAAGATAGCATTTGACCCAACCCCTTGGATAAACAGTGTTAAAAAAAAAAAAAGGTGCCAAAACACTCATTTTTAGGCAAAATTTCCATTTTAATCTATTTTTTCCGGTAATAAAGCAAGGGTTAACAGTCAAACAAAACTAAATATTTATTGCCCTGTTCTGTAGTTTGCAGAAACACCCCATATGTGGTCGTGAATGGCTATATAGCCACACGGCAGGGCATAGAACGAAGGGAACGCCATATGGTTTTTGGAAGGCAGATTTTAATGGACTGGTTTATTTACACCATGGCCCATTGGAAGCCCCCCTGATGTAGCCTAGACTAGAAACTCCAAAAAAGTGACCCCATCTAAGAAACTACACCCCTCAAGGTATTCAAAAATTACTTTACAAACTTTATTAACCCTTTAGTTGTTCCACAAAACTTAATGGCGAAAGGAGAAACAATTTTAGAATTACATTTTTTGTTACCTTGCCTCAAAAAAGTGTAATATACAGCAACAAAAAATCATATTTACCCTAAAATAGTACCAAAAACAACCACCACCGTATCCTGTAATTTCCTAGATGGGGTCACTTTTATGGAGTTTCTACTCAAGGGGTGCAGCAGGGGGCTTGAAAGGGTACATGGTGTAAATAAACCAGGCCAGCAAAATCTGCCTTCCAAAAACCATATGGCGCTCCCCTTCTTCTATATCCTGCCGTTTAGCCAAATAGTAGTTTAGGACCACATATGGGGTGTTTCTGCAAACTAGAGAATCAGGGCAACCCATATTGAGTTTTGTTTGGCAGTTAACCCTTACTTTATTACTGGAAAAAATGGATTTTATTGGAAAATTTTCCAAAAAATCGAAATTCCAAAATTGTTTCTCCATCTGCCATTAACTGTTGTGGAACACCTAAAGGGTTAAAAAAGTTTGTAAACCCAGTTTTGAATACCTTGAGGGGTGTACTTTCTTAGATGGAGTCACTTTTTTGGAATTTCTGTTCTTGGGTGCATCAGGGGGGCTTGCAATAGGACATGGTGTAAAAAAAAACAGTCCTGCAAAATCTGCCATCCAAAACCCATATGACGCTCCCCTCCTTCTATGTCCTGCGGTTTGGCCAAACAGTAGTTTAGGACCACATATGGGGTGTTTTTGCAAACCAGAGAATCAGGGCAACCCATATTGAGTTTTGTTTGGCACCCTTACTTTATTACTGGAAAAAATTGATTTTATTGAAAAATGTTCCAAAAAATCCAAATTCTAAAATTTTATCTCCATTTTCCATTAACTCTTGTGGTACACCTAAAGGGTTAACAAAGTTTGTAAACCCAGGTTTAAATACCTCGAGAGGTGTAGTTTCTAAAATGGGGTCATTTTTGGGTAGTTTCTATTATATAAGCCTCACAAAGTGACTTCAGACCTGTACTGTTCCATAAAAAGTGGGATTTGGAAAATTTCTGAAAAATTTCAAAATTTGCTTCTAAACTTCTAAGCTGTGTAACATCCCCAAAAACTAAAATGGTATTCCCAAAATGCTCCAAACATGAAGTAGACATATGGGGAATGTAAAGTCATCACTTTTTTGGGGGTATTACTATGTATTATAGAAGTAGAGAAACTGAAACTTTAAAATTTGCTAAATTTTCCAAATTTTTTGTAAAATTTGCATTTTTTTACGCAAAAAAATAAACTTTTTTGACCCAATTTTAGTAGTGTCATGAAGTACAATATGTGACGAAAAAACAATCTCCGAACAGCCTGGGTAAGTAAAAGCGTTTTAAAGTTATTCACACTTAAAGTGACAGTGGTCAGATTTTTAAAAAATGGCCTGGTCCTTGAGGTGAAATAGGGCTGTGTCCTTAAGGGGTTAAAAAGGGATATGATGGTGTAAATATTATCAGTGTACACGTGGTACCCTTTCTGTAGGAATGGCGCCAATAGATCCCACACAATTTTTCCTGATGTCCCAATAATTTAGGGGCAGCCTGGGGGGTTAAGTTGGGAGTCCCTGTCCTCATATACAGACAGACTGCAGGTGTAGCCTGTTTTACTCTCACATACTTTATATAATTTTACCCCATATCTGGCATGCAGGGAATAAACTAATGGAAGAAAAGGCGGTCTTTAAAACTAAAAAGGGATTTATCGACGGATAGATTTTTATCGGGGGTATATCATTTCAAGAATTAATTCCTAAGGAGGGAAATAAGGGGTCTCAATTTATTTAGCCGGTCATAGGCTGGGTCAGTTCTAGGGGGGGACTTGGGAATTGGTAGAAAAATGCATAAACCGCATTAGGGATTCATAGCGGTTTTGGGACAGCTGCTGCACACAGGGGTTGAATGGACAGTACTCGCAGCCCAGTAGGATCGGACGGATGGCTTTTTTTTTTTTTTACAATGCCCATATTAAGGGTAAGGCTACTTTCACACACTCAAAAGCGGTCCAAAACAAATCAGTTTTGCCCTAGTGCATTGTGAATTGAAAAGGATCTGCTCAGAATGCATCAGTTTGCCTCCGTTCAGTCATCATTCTGCTCTGTAGATGGACACCAAAACGCTGCCTGCATGATAAAGCGGAGCCAAGCGGATCCGCTTTTTGCCAGATTGTGTCAAAAGAAAACGGATCCGCCCCTCATTGACTTTCAATGGTGTCATGGCTATAGAAGACATAATACAACCGGATCCGTTCATGACGGATGCATGCGGTTGTATTATGGTAACGGAAGCGTTTTTGCAGATCCATGACGGATCCGCAAAAAACGCTAGTGTAAAAGTAGCCTAAGGCCCAAAAATGTTTTAATTTCAAGGACACTTGTGGGGTCCACTTTCTTATATAGATACAGTTGCAAGAAAAAGTATGAAAAAATAAATTTCCAAGTTTATCAAGACATTTTGCAGGAGAACTTAAACCCTCAGTTCACACTTGCGCGTTTTACAGCGCGTTCGAACGCGCTGTAAAACGCATAACCGATGCAAACCAATGCTTCCCTATGGGACTGGTTCACATTTTCGCGTTTTACAGCGCGTTCGAACGCGCTGAAAAACGCCCGACGCATAAACAAGTACTTGAGCTTTTTTTGGGGCGTTGTAGCCCATAGACTTCAATGGGAATGCGCAATGCTTGTATTTTGTACGTTTTTGACACTGAAAACGCGCGTTCGAACGCGCGTTTATGAATTTGCAACATGCTGGAAAGGCCAAACCCCAGGTGCTAGGCACAGTTTGGAGAGAAGCCAACACTGCAGTCAATCACACAAACGCGCGTTTACTATTGCCAAAACGCGCAAAAAGCGTGTAAAACCGCGAGGAAAACGCGCGTCTCAGAAACGCTCAGGTGTGAACCCAGCTAAAAGTATTCTGTCACCACTTTTCAGCCCTGTGAGCTAAACATGCTCATGTTCAGGGTCTCATTATGATTCCTAATGTGGCCTTATAAATGAGATCTGTGGCTTAATTTTGCAAAAAAACAGGTTTTACTAACCTGTCAGTCATACAAATAAAGTGCCCAAGGGGAGGTTCGGGGATGCAGGGTGCCCGGCTGCAGCCATCGCCGTTTGCGCCCAGTGCTGCGTTCCCAGAGTTCTGCGCCGCCTCCTACTCCTCTGTGCCTGCTCTCCCTCCCTCCCCCTCTTCCCGCTGTGATGCGCCTGTGCAGACTGCTTGGATCGGCTTCTTCTAGCGAAGTGCCGGCGCATGCACACTACGCTAGAAGAAGCCGTTGCCAGCAGTCCCTTAACAAATAATGATGTACATGTACGGCATTATGCACCCGCATTTGTATGGATTTGTATACAGCTAGCCTGCTCCCTACTGTGGCACCTGGCCACAATGAAGGCGAATGGCTATTGCGCTGAACCCTGTCATGTAACCCTTTAGATGCTCTGTTCAATGCTGATCACAGCATCTGTGAGGTAAAGCAGAGGGATGTTACCATGGCAGCTTGGATGCTTCTGAAGCCTTATAGGCTTGCTATGGTAAGCTCCCTACTGAACTATGCGCGAGGCATAGCTCAGCAGGGACAGTGTCAGAATACTATTCATCCTAATAGATCTCTATTAGGGTGAATAAGACAAGGGATCAAAAGTTCCCGGGTTCCAGCCCCCTAAGGGGACTAATAATTATTATTGTAGAAGTAAAAGTTTAAGAAAAAAAAAAATATTAAGTTTAAATCACCTCCTTTCATAATTTTACATACATATATAAATGACTGCATGAAAGACCTAGCAGCCCAGCACTTTTGCGTGTCGGCTCTGGAGCTGTGAGCTGGCACACAAAAGTGCTGGGCTGCTAGGTCTTTCATGCAGGCTAATTTTGCTGGGCTCCTGAGGAAGTGTGATGCGCCTAAAATTACACAAACGCGTTGAGGCACTAGATGATATCAGTGAGGCATAGCTCTTCAGGCAGCACATAGTTACTGAATGCTACAGAGGGTAACTCTGCCTGTCAGCATAGCGAGCAAGGTGTGTTACCAATTACCAGGCAGGTTAGGTGCTCGGTGGTACATTACAGGGTCTGGTGCAGGGTGTAAGTGTGCGTGGCTATCTGAGGTCTGTGATTTCTGTTGCTGTAATTCTGTAAGCAACAGGCTATCACCCCCATCAAGACAACAGTAGCCACTGGCCCAAACACCTTATTGACCCATATACACTAAATTAGTCACTAACCTCCTAGTGATATTATACTCTCCAAAGAGAGACAGGGTAAACGGTGACCTAGTCTCGCTGGAGCTGAGGCCAATATCTGTGTGTCCTCATCACTGCACATGAGACACATGTTGATTTTCTAAGCTAATGGTGTGTGTGCAAGGCTATACATAATCCCCGCACCACTTGATTAGTAGCCTGGACATATACATACATTGTCAGTTGACTAATCCCCAAATTTTAAACAGAAGTACAAATAAAGAATTATAAATTTATTTTAATACGTCTTTTAGGCTGTGAGATACAATTTACGTAGTGAGATGTACACACGCATATCCTATTCTCTGAGTGACATTACTTTTAAGGGAATCTTGTCTAATATTTTGCCTATATAACTAATTCTAATGTGCTGTTGTGCACTCAAACATGGTTTAAAACATACCTTTGATATCCAATGTGTGAGTGCAAGAAAATGTGGCTCTCTTGCATGTAGAACAAACTTCAAAGTGCCTTGGGAGTGGGCGGTAATAGCTAATAGTAGCCAGCGGCGATGACCTGCATCCAGACAGAAAAGTCAGACTGCTGCAAAACTCTGCATACAGTAACGTCTCATATGCAAATGATACAGAAATGGTTAAAGGTGTGGTCTAATTCAACACTGGTGCTTTCCCCCCTGCCTTATAAATAAGCTCTCAGAGGCTACTTTTCAGTAGTGTATCTCTTGGTTAAAGATCATTGACTAGACATGCCTCTATGATGCACTTGAAGACATTTTGCCCAGGTGACAGATGGCAAGAGGGAGCGAATCATTGGACTGAGCGAAACAGGATGGTTGTTTTGAGGAATTACCCCCAACTAGGCCGATCTGACCTAGCTGCTAGGAGGTGTTTGGAGTGGTGGTTACGAGAGGGAATGCACCCATGGCAAATAGGCCTAGGATGACCCAGACAGACTAATAGAGAGCATTGTTTGATCCACTGACAAACGTGAGTCTCTGTCTCTGCCTGGACCACTTCCAGGTGCTAAGAAGAAGGAAATTGGTGTCATGCCGCCAATCACATGTCCTGCCATTGACAGCCAGCCATTGTTGTCTTCGTTTGCAGTGGTGTAGTGAACAAGAAACCTGGACTAGTCTTGAACAAATCGCGCATCGGATCATCGTTTTGAATTCGATTCGGTGAAACACTTACATTTTAATGCTGTCTCCATACAGCATTAAAATGTATTGGCTCCGTGGAGACAAACTTCTTTTCACCTGAAGTCACGTGAGACTTCAGTGAATTAATTCAGTATTCATTTCTGCATCTTTAAAAACATTTGAAAATAGGAATCTGAAGTCGGGTTTGGTACCGTGGTACCAGCCAGTACCAAACCCCACTTCTGATTCCTAATTTTAAATGTTTTTACAGATGCAGAAATGAATAGTGAATTAATTCACAGAAGTGTCACGTGACTTTGAATGAAATGGAGCCAATACATTTTAATGCTGTACGGAGACAGCATTAAAATCGAAGTGTTTCATGAAATCGACTTTAGATCAATGATCCGAAGCTCGATTTGCTCGAGCTTCGGATAAATAATAAACATCCTTTTGCTGTAATACTGTAATTGTTTGCATATATTATCATTACATTCACACATAGAAAGGTTCATTCCATCCCAACAACTCCTTGGTGCATATTTTTTTTCAATGATCATATTTACAAAATCATCATTTCATTGCTTCCTTTTGTAAGGTTTCTCCTAGATCCCTTCTACATTTGAAAATCTCCATGTAGACTTTCTAACAAAACACAAGGAATACTTTCTTTTCTGTTTAGTCAATTTAGGGTTAGAAGACCAAATTTCTCACCCCCTTATGTCTCCACATGAGAGATATGGGTCCCACACTAGATAATGTTGTGTGGCAGCAAATATGGGAAGAGATGCATACAGTAGCTGCTAACATCCATACAATTTAAAAGAAATGGCCTATAAAATGCTGACTGCTGGTATCTTACCTCTGACATTCTACCTAGGATTTTCTCTTTCTAAGGCCTCATGCACAAGACCGTATGTGTTTTGCGGTCCGCAAACCGCGGATCCGCAAAACACGGAAGCTGCTCCGTATTGGAATGGAACGTGGCCCATTGTAGAAATGCCTATTCTTGTCTGCAAAATGAACAAGAATAGGACATGGAATAGACGAAAACAATTAATATAAGAATAGGAAATGCTCTATTTTTCTTTGCCCGTGGCCTTCCTCCAATTTTTACAGAATGCAATGCTACAGGAGATGGGACTTGAGCAGGGGTGAAGTGGTGTACACCATCAATAGGCTTGCAGCAGTTAACTGTACGTGACAGAAGTTCCCTCTGTTAGCTGCTGCATGGGCTGCTAGTTCCCTTTAAAAAAAAAAAGTGCTCTCCAAATACACCCCTCCCCCACCACACACACACACACACCTCGGACAGAAAAGGTGGGCAAGGATATCTACAGCCAGCTCTCAGCCCTGTCAACTGACTCACCTTCAACTGCACCCACCTATGCTACAAAAAAAGTAAGTGTATTTGTGTTTAAATTGTATATATTTTATGTGCGTGCAAATTTGTGTACATGTATACATTTATACATACAATGTTTGCCTATGTGTCACGGACATCCCCACGACAGTGACTGCCAGGTGATCTTTGAGACTGGCAACACATGGTTTGATCTGATATTTTTACCTTGTGGATCAATAGGTGTCTGTGTTATTTCTGGTACTGGCCACATCCTTAACCTCCAGTGTTGCTATTGTGGTCATTTACCTTCAGTTGGACCTGTGGATAGCTGGTGTTTCGATCTCGGTTGAGTTTCTAGTGCTGCCATAGCTTCTTGGAAGTTAAGTGTTACCGTTCCCTTTGTATTTTGGCTTTTCTGTGTGTTGAATTTCTTTGTTGTTTTGTATTAGGCCTTAGGGAGACTCCCATTCATCCTTCGTTTTGGAGGAACTGGATGTCTCATTACTGTCATTAGTACCAGGGTCCTGTATGACTGTGTATGAACTCACCTATCTTTGGGGTCTGTTCATACTAGTAGTCAGTCAGGGCTTTGATTAGGCTTTTCACTAGGAGGTGTCCATCTTCATTCCCTAGTTTTCTGAAAATGAAAGGTGTAATCTGATTGGTTGCTATGGGCAACAAAGCCAGTTCTACTTTACACCAGTTTGATAAATCTCCCCCATTGTGTATTATTAGTTTGGCTAAATTGTGTTTGTCTGTAATTTTGACTTAGATAATAATAATACTATATGTTGCTATCAATGCAGAAATCTAGGTATTTCTAAAGGGTTTACTTATATTTTCTTGCAGCTATAGCAAAGCAATAAAGCTTGTGTAATATTGTACTATGACCTCTGTTATCTAAACTGAGTTAACTTGTGAGTGCACTGCATTTAATATCTAGAAACAAAGCTGAGAGGCAGAGTGGACGCTGTTTGAGGTTAGTAATACCATAGTCAGTGCATGTATGTCTTATTGGTTTGCGGTGGTTATGTCTTGGATTTACATGGGTGACAATTATTGCTTATGTCCTGTTTTACTTTGGTTCTAAGGGCATATAACGTGAGTGTGGCTCAGGGACGAGTCAGAAAGCAAAACTAATGTTAGAACCAAGAATCTACTACATGTTATTAATTTGCAACTATCAGTATTATAAGGTTTGTCTAGTTTATTCTAGTTGGCACGTATTCTTTCTTTCAAGATATGTTGTTTTTAAAAGGGTTTTCACCTTTGGACAATCTTTACTTGTTAAAAGGGTCCTTTGACGATGTGTTCAGCTTCCCTGTAGCTTCACCAGAGGGAACATGAAACATTACACAGATTTCATTCAAATTAATGGCTGTCCATCCTCCAGAGTGAGAGGCACTATGTTACTGCTTTCTACCCCTCCCTAGTAGATTATAGAAAATAAAGGTTTATAAACTACATTTACTTGCCAAAGTAGTTGTAGAAGGTAGAAAGTATCTTCAACTTTCTGTTTCTTTCTTTTAAAGGTCTTACAAGGATTATTTCTAATCTTCCAAAAATGGCCAACCTTATTGTTCTACCTGAGACAGGCTTGGCTGATGAGCCCATGCAAATTAAAGTTACAGGACTCCAACCTTCCCAAAAAGTGACTATTCGACTGACACTCAAGGATGACAAGGGTCAACTCTTCCAGTCACGGGCATTCTATGAAGCTGACAATGCAGGAGAAGTCAGCTTAGATAAAACTGCTGCATTAGGAGGAACCTACCAGGGAGTATACCCCATGGGTCTTGTTTGGTCTCTGAAACCATTAAAGCCTTTTACAAGACCTATGAAAAAAGATGTTGCAAATTGCCCATTTGAGTACACTGTGGATTTGTTTGAAAGCTTGTCATTAGGATTATCTGCTGATCCACAGCCTACTCTAACCAAGACATGTACAAGATGGCATATGGCTCCAGGAATACAAAAAATCCAAATCAAAGAAGGGAGGATTCGAGGCACTTTATTTTATCCTACAGGTAAATTCAAAATTATTAAAATACAAAGGCTAGATTACATCTTTACATAAACAGTGGTTAGGAAAAATTGTTTTGCTCTTTGAGATGTCTTGTTATATTTACAGTATCGCAATAAATTGCTTCTGATCTTTAAGAAACAGTTTTATTAGAACGAGTTGACATAAGGGAATCTCAGGCTTGCCCAGTGTTCCATTTTCAACTTTAAATAATGTTATTCATTGAAGTGCATCTCAATAAAATAAAATATCATCGAAAAATTAATTTATTTCAGTAATTCAATTCAAAAAGTGAAACTCATATATCATATAGATTCATTACACACAAAATAATCTGTTTCAAGCGTTTATTTCTTTTAATGTGGATGATTATGGCTTACAGCTAATAAAAACCTCAAAAGTCAGTATCTCAGAAAATTTGAATATTTTATAACACCAATAAAAACTATTTTTTTAATACAGAAATGTTTGCCCCTATGTATGTACAGTATATGCACTCAATACTTGGACGGGGCTTCTTCTGCATGAATTACTTCATCAATGTGTGTGGCATGGAGGTGATCAGCCTGGGGCACTGCTGAGGTGTTATGGAAGCCCAGGCTGCTTTGATAGTGGCCTTCAGCTTGTCTGCAATGTTGGATCTGGTGTCTCTCATCTTCCTCTTAACAATACTCCATAGATTCTCTATGGGGTTTAGATCAAGCAAGTTTGCTGGACAATTAATCACAGTGATACTGTGGTTATTAAACAAGACATTGGTACTTTTGGCAGTGCCCAGTCCTGCTGGAAAATGAAATCAGTATCTCCATAAAGATTGTCAGCAGTGGGAAGCATGAAGTTCTGACTTTAGACTTAATATAACACAGTGGATCAACAGCAGCAGATGACATGGCTCCCCAAACCATCACTGACTGTGAAAACTTTATATTGGACCTCAAGCAACTTCAATTGTCTCTCAGATTCTGGGAGGGAAACAGGACTTGAGCAACAATCCAGTCCTTTTTCACCTTAGCCCAGGTAAGATGCTTCTGATGTTGTATTTGGGTCATGAGTGGCTTGATTGACACAAGCAATGCGACAATTGTAGCCCATACCCTGGATACGTCTGTGTGTGGTGGCTCTTTAAGCACTCCTTGTAAATCTCCCCAAATTCTTGAATGGCATTTTCTTGACAATTCTTTCAAGGCTGCGGGTATCCATGTTGCTTGTGCATCTTTTTCTAAAATTTTACTTGCAATGCCTTTTTGTGGCTTACCTTCCTTGTGGAGGGTGTCGATTACTGTCTTCTGGACAATTATCAAGTCAGCAGTCTGCCCCATGATTGTGTAGCCTACTGAAACAGAATGAAGGACCATTTAAAGGCTTAGGAAACCTTTGCAGGTGTTTTGTGTTGGTTATCTGATCAAAGTGTGACGCCATGAATCTACGATATTGACATTTTTCACAATATTCCAATTTTCTGAGATACTGACTTTTGGGTTTTCATTATTAAAATGAACATTAAAATAAATAAATGCTAAAAAATAGATCGCTCAGTGTGTAATTAATCTATATAATATGAGTTTCACTTTTTGAATTGAATTACTGAAATAAATTAACTTTTCAATGATATTTTAATTTATTGAGATGCACCTATATAAAGTTCTGAGTTCCCGCAGCAGGGTACCGATCGGCTGCGTGCCATTTTACTGTCCTGTATTCACTCTTGGATGGAAAATGGCAAGGTGTTGTTTGTGGGCTGATATTCCTATAGGCAGAGATGTAAACCTCAAAAAAACATCCTTTGAAGTTACTCCGGCCAGTAGCAATCTTAAGATCGAAAGTGGAACAAATATATCTACAGTGGTGCTTAAAAGTTTGTGAACCCTTCAGAATGTTCTATATTTCTGCATAAATTTGACATAAAACTCTATTCGATTTTCGTACAAGTCCTAAAAGTAGATAACAGTAACCAAACCAAACAAATGTGTCAAAAATATTAGACTTAGTAATTTATTTATTTAAGAAAATGATGATGATCTAATATCATATCTGTAAGTGGCAGGACTATGTGAATCTTTAGGCCTAGCAGATAATATAAAGGTGAAATTAGGATGGTTTGATCAATGGGATGACAATTGAGTGCGAGTGGTCAACCTGTTTTATTTAAAGAACAGGGATCTATCAAAGTTTGGTCTTCACAGCACGTTTGTGGATATGTATCATGGCACAAACAAAGGAGATTTCTGATGCCCTCAGAGGAAGAGTTTTTGATGGTTATCAGGCTGGAAAAGGAGACCACCAATCCACAGACAGATTGTGTACAAATGGAGAAAATTCAGGACTATTATTACTGTCATCAGGAGTGGTCAACCAACAAAGATCATGTCAAGAGCACCTAAGATAACCTCTAAGCAACTAAAGACCTTTCTCACATTAGCTACAGTGTTAATCTTCATGAGTCCACCATCAGAAGGATACTGAACAACAATGGTGTGCATGCAAACAGAAAGCTGTTGTTCTCTATAAAAAACAAAAAAAAACCCCAAAACATTGCTGCTAGACTACAGTTTGCTAAAGATAATCTGGACAAGCCAGAAGGCTAATGGAACAATGTTTTGTGGACAGATGAGACCAAAATAGAACTTTTGGGTTTAAATGAGGTGTTATGTTTGTAGAAATTAAAACACTGCATTCCAGAATAAAAACCTCATCCCATATGTAAAACACGTTGGTGGTAGGTAGTATCATGGTTTGGGCCTGTTTTACTGGCATCTGTGTTAATGAAACAAGGAATTCTGAATTATACCAGCAAATTCTAAATGAAAATGTAAAGACATTTGTCTGTGAGCTGAATATCAAGAGAACGTGGGTCATGCAGCAAAATAACCCTGAGAACACAAATGCTACATTTATATATGTGAGCATATTATTATTATTGTTATTATTTGTGCCTGTCTGCCAAAAAAAAATGTATTTGCCAAGAATCTCACATTTATAACGTAGCATTAGTATTAGTACATTTTTGATCGTGAGTATGGCACTATTGTATATACTTTATTATTTGTGTTTGCAGAGTACTGTTGCAATGTGTTTGTTTATTCAGAATAACTCCCTGGATCAACTACCTTTCTCCAGATTTCTAGTAGCTATAACTTTGTAATATTATTACCCTCCAGAAATTCATCCAGGCCCCTCTTGAACTCTTTTAGTGAACTCACCATCACCACCTCCTCAGGCAGAGAGTTCCATAGTCTCACTGCTCTTACGATAGAGAATCCTCTTCTATGTTTGTGTACAAACCTTCTTTCTTCCAGACGCAGAGGATGTCCCTTCGTCGCAGTCATAGTCCTGGGGATAAATAGATCATGACAAACATCTCTGTACTGACCCCTGACATATTTAGTTTTAGTAGTTTTAGGTAAAATTTATGCTGAAATATAGAAAATTATGAAGGGTTCACAAACTTTCAAGCAATACTGTATATCTACCCATTGTGTATGTTATATTGACTACAGAAGAGTAATAGAAGAGAGTGCAAAAAGTTTTTACGTATTATTTTATCCAAGTTGGTTGATACCGTGGCAGGCTGTACAATTATTTGCAGAGCCTGAATAACACTTTAATTGTGCTAGTTTTTTATACTGTATGTGACTAGCACAGGAGGTTTTATACAGTTGTTTAAAATGTAACAAATGCTTTATTTTCTCACAACCAGTTATGTCTTTTTTATATCAATTTTAGTGTTAGGCCCCTTTCACACGGGCGAGTTTTCCGCGCGGGTGCAATGCGTGAGGAGGACGCATTGCACCCGCACTGAATCCGGACCCATTCACTTCTATGGGGCTGTGCACATGACATCACTTTTGCGATGCGTGAAAATCGCAGCATGCTCTATCTTCTGCGTTTTTAACGGAACGCAGGCCCCATAGAAGTGAATGGGGCTGCGGGAAAATCGCAAGCATTCGCAAGCAAGTGCGGATGCTTTGCGATGTTCCCGCATGGTTGCTATGCAACCATCGGGATGTGTAACCGGTTCTGTATTATTTCACATTATAACATAGTTATAATGTAAAATAATACTCTGGCCATCTTCCTAATGTTTAAACAGGTGCAGAATGGGTTAAAAATAATAAACTAATAATAACTTACCTGTTCCATTTGATCGTGAAGCTCGGCCTCCTCTCCGTTAGCTTGCTAATAGGAAAAGGACCTGTGATGATGTCACATGGTCACATGGACCAATCACATGCTCCATCACCATAGTGATGGAGCAGGTGATTGGGCCATGTGATGCTGTGACATCATCACAGGTCCAAGCTAACGGAGAGGAGGCCGGGCTTCGCGATCAAATGGAACAGGTATGTTAATATTAGTTTATTATTTTTAACCCATTCTGCACCGGTTTAAACATTAGGAATATGGCCAAGGGTATTATTTTACATTATACCTATGTTATAATGTGAAATAATACCAGCAGGACAATTTCTGACCCAAACATGCACTTCTGTGAAGAAGTGCAGGTTCGGGTCTGGGTACCAAAAGTGCCGATTTTTCTCACGCGCGTGCAAAACGCATGACAGCGCTTTGCACTCGCAGGGAAAAATCGCGGCGATTCCCGCAACGCACCTGCACTGTTTGACGGAGTGCACCCGCAACGCCCGTGTGAAAGAGGCCTTAGAAATGCAATGGTTGCTTTTATTATTCCGGTATTAAAACTACAGTTTCTGCTTTTTTCTCAATTTTATCTTAAGATAATAATACAATTAAATGACAAATATTTTTTATCTGATACTGTAGAAGGAGAAGGATCATACCCTGGTATAATTGACCTGTTTGGTGGAGGTGGAGGCCTTGCAGAATACCGTGCTAGTCTCCTTGCCAGTCACGGATTTGTGGTTCTCGCTCTGGCATATTTTGCATATTCTGATCTACCACAAACATTTGAAAAACTACATCTGGAATATTTTGAAGAAGCCGTAGATCTGCTTCTAAAACATCCAAAGGTAAAGTGTCACTTACAACCAATATACCGTGGTGATCAAAGTTTAGGTTCATGTGAGGGTTCTCATATAACACTTAAGTCACAGTACTTTGGAAAAGTTTGGATTTTGAGACAAACACAAAAAATTCTTTAAAATAAGATCATCTCATTTTGCTCTTTATTTCTTGTTGCTTATATAGCACCATAAATTCCACAGTACTGTACACACACAAGGGCAAATTTCATAAGAAGCCAACTGACGTATTGGTATGTTTTTGGAATATAATTAGAAACTAGAGTATATGGCGGAAACCCATACACAAAGAGAAGATGGAAAATCCATGCAGAATATTACTCAAAAAATCTCACATTTTCACTTTCCGGGAACTGAATGTGGGAAATTAAATAGTAACTTAAAATTTATGTTCACAAATACCAGAAGTCTAGCAAGTAAAATGGGAGAGCTGGAGTCTATGGTACTGGAGGAAAACAGAGATGTAGTTGGTGTGGCTGAGACATAGATGGACTCATCACATGACTGGCCTGTTACTATAAAGAATTTTACACGCTTTTAGGAAACAGTACAAATAGAAAAGGTGGTGGTGTGCGCCTGTATGTGAGGAGTAATATAAAGACAAGTGTGAAAGAGGTAATCGTGGGTGAGGAGAGTGAAGATGTCGAACCCTTATGGGAAATAAACTCAGAAAAAAATAACACTTGGCGTAATCTATAGACCCACTAACATCACAGAGGAGATAAAACTTTGGCTGTATAACCAAATAGAGCAGGGTGCACAGGCTGGTACAGTGCTCATAATGGGAGATTTTAATTTAAAAGATATTGACTGGGGTCATTCTTCTGCCTCAACTGCAAATGGGAGAAAATTCCTCAACTAGCTGCAGGACAACTTTATGGGCCAGTTTGTAGAAGGTCCCACTAGGGGCGATGCTCTGTTGGATCTGGTAATTTCACTTCCCCTGACGAAGCCTGGCGGCGAAACGCATTGGGTAGGTGAGGGGACACTGGGAAGGGGGCAGCTCATGTCTATTTATTTGTGTAATTACTTTGAGTGCTGTTTGAGTTACTATATGGCCATGTGTGTTTTTGCCTGCATGCTGCATTCTTTGGCCTGGGCCTTTGTGGATTTGTGTGGGAATCCCTTTACGCTGGGTCCCTCTATACAGTAATACTATTTACATCACTGCCTATGACTGCTGCTTAACACAATGCCTTTGTAGCTTTTTAGAGCCAACCTCTGTTGGGCCCTGCATTTGCACTTTATTTTACTTTATGCCTGCAGCAACACGTGACCATATAAAGTAAACTGGTGATTTTTTACTTATTTACTTACATGTCATGCACTAGCCCCCTTCCTAGCACCCCTCGTCTGATTATTTTCTCTATTCTGCTCCATGTGAGACTCCATATGTATGTTTTTTATGGTAAATTATAAATAAAGCTATTTTGTGATAATTATTAGTGTTTGACTGAGTATTATTGATTACTTATATTTATATGTGGGTTACACACATGCTTTTTGTAGGTCTTTGTTGGTACATATGTGGCCCTTTATTGATCCGGATTATAGGTTTTCTAATTTCTAACAATGCAGAACTTCTTGGAAATGTTACTATTCACGAATAACTGGGTAATAGTGACCACAATATAATTATATTCCCCTTGAACTATAAAAAGCAAACTCTGGCTGGGAGAGTAAACACACTGAGGGTAGCATTTCAGGGCATAGACTGAGAGTATCTGTTGTCACGTAATGATATAAAGAATAAATGGGAGAGCTTTAAATCCACATTGGATAATTATATTGGAAAATATATTTATGTAGTACTATTAGCAGCTACTGTAAAAAGGGTTAGAAAACGGGGTGTGGTGTTCAACAAGCAGGATATGCTCAACCCATATGCAGTTGTGCATGTATATAGGGGAGCACATCCTGCACTTGTAGTCCGTTGCTAGGGGCAATCAACAGCAAAAAATGCATACAATGGAAGATGCCAGCAACGGACTACAAGTACCACAATAACCATCCTACATAAGATAACGATAATGTGGATGTGGAGAACAATCAAAAACATAACCATAGCAAAGGCAGGTGCACTCTGCGGCAATAATAAACCCTCACACTGATGTTAAAATTGAGAGGTTAGTTCGACACATCCTACTAAGAGGACATGTCTTAAGCTCGGACACCACGTCAAGGTCTGTCAAGTAGCCTGAGTTACTTCGAACTAACCTCTCAATTTTAACATCAGTGTTAGGGTTTAGTATTGCCGCAGAGTGCGCCTGCCTTTGCTATGGTTATGTTTTTACTGTAAAAAGGGTAATACATGACAAAAAAAAAAATTTGAGGGGTTAGCTGTAGCCTTTGAAATTTACAAAGGGCTTAATAAAATCTATAAAAGAGATATAATCTTCAAAAATACAAAATAAACAGCAGGTGGCGACAGGGAACCCCCCCCCCCACAAAAAAAAAAATCTTTAAATATACATGCTAAAAAAGCAAGGTCAGAGCAGTTCGGTCACCTAAATAATGGTAAAGGAATGGTCAATAGAAATGAGGAAAAGGCAGGGTTACTACATTTATTTTTTTAAGCTTTGTATGCAGTATGTAAAAGAAGAGAAAAGAGCTAATATTGGTGATGCCAGGGCTGTTATTACATCCAGTAATATACTCAATTGGCTAACTTGTAAATATGGTCCAAGCTAAGTTAAATAAGTTAAATGTGAATAAGGCTCCGGGTCCATATGAATTACACAGTTTAGTTATTGTTATGCCTCTGTTCATAATTTTTAGAAATTCTCTAGGGACTAGTTCAGTGCCAATTGACTGGCCTAAGACAAATGTGGTCACCATACTCAAAAAGCGCTCTAGATCTTTTACAAGTATTTATAGACCTCTAGACATTAAGCCCGTTACAATAACGGGTGCTAGAACAGTAGTGGTAGTAGTGGTAAATTTTTGCTGTAATGATCTTGACCCGTCATGAGCTGCTCTACAAAAGGATTTGTTCGAATTGGTTGAAGATGTACTTTTCCTTTTGAGCAACACTGTGTAAACTTTTGATCAGATGGTCTTTCTCCTTCAAAATGTTTTGCTTGACAAAAATTGCATATCTGATTTAAATCTCCACATGTGTGGGGTATAATGTTACCCTCGTTAATATTAACTATCATTTATAAGTCAATAACACAAGCGAAGGGACAGCACAAACCTTATCATAAGTCAATCCCTTGTGATGGTGTGGCGGTGCAAGTGGTGTTGGATCCCGGTCTCTGATCCCAGGTAGATATAGTCGAAAAGATAGTACCACAGCACTCCTGTAGTTGGTCTTTAACTCCTCTTTATTGCCACCGTGTGCGACGTTTCGACTCCTCAGAGTCTTTTTCAAGCACAGCTATGCTTGAAAAAGACTCTGAGGAGTTGAAACGTCGCACACTGGGGCAATAAAGAGGAGTTAAAGACCAACTACAGGAGTGCTGTGGTACTATCTTTTCGACTATATCATTACCAGTGCTATTCTTTCTATTGTGGCCCTAGATTCATTAGTTTCCAGTTGTTTACTCTGGCCCAGTCTCTGTAATTGTGTATGTCGCAAACATTGTCGTTCTTGTGGTGTAAGACTTGCTGTCCTAGTTTTCTCTCTTTCAGCATGTCTCTTACGTTTTTGTCTTTTTGAGACGATTGACACTGAATGGTGGCTGAGACTGCAGGCACTGTGACTGGTGGCTGAGACTGCGGGCACTGACTGGTGGTGCTGATACTGCTGGCACTGTGACTGGTGGCAATCACTGATGGCTGATATGGCTGTCACTGAATGATGGCTTAGACTGCGGGCACTGTGATTGGTGGCTGAGGCGGCTGGCACTTACTGGTGGTGCTTAGACTGCTGGCACTGTGACTGGTGGCTGAAATAGCTGGCACTGACTGGTGGTGCTGAAACTGTGGCTGAGACTGAGTGTGGCTAATAGCTGAGACTTCTGTCACTATGACTGGTGGCTGTGGCTGGTGGCACTGACTGATGGCTGACACAGCTGGCACTGACTGGTGGCTGAGACGGCGGGCACTGTGACTGGTGACAGACAGCTGGCACTGAATGGTGGTACTGAGACTACGGCTGTGCCTGAGACTGTTAACTGCAGCTAATTGCTAAGATTGCTGGCACTGACTGGTGGCTGAGACGACTGACACTGATTGGTGGCTTAGACTGCGGGCACTGTGACTGGTGTCTAAGATGGCTGGCACTAACTGGCGGTGCTGATACTGCTGCCACTGACTGATGGCTGAGACGACTGACACTGACTGGTGGCTGAGACTGCGGGTACTATGATTGGTGGCTGAGACGGCTGGCACTGACTGGTGGTGCTGAGACTGCTGGCACTGTGACTGGTAGCTGAGACTGCGTGCACTGACTGGTGGTGCTAAGACTGGTGGCTGAGACGACTGACACTGACTGGTGGCTGGGACTGCAGGCACTGTGACTGGTGGCTGAGATTGCGGGCACTGACTGTGGTGCTGAGACTGCTGGTACTGTGACTGGTGGCAATCACTAATGGCTGATATGGCTGTCACTGAATGATGGCTTAGACTGCGGGCACTGTGACTGGTGCCTGAGACGGCTGGCTCTGACTGGTGGTGCTGAGACTACTGACAGCAACTGGTGGCTAATACTGATAGCAGCAGTAGCTGTTGTATTTGTGTCTGACAGGACTGTTATGGCGGCGCTTCTGTTTCATTTAATGGCGGCTCTCAAACTGACACAGCACACCATAATAATGGTGCGCTGCTGTGGGCGGTCCGAACGTCGAGTGGTGCGCCCTGTGCTTATTGGCCGCCACAATTGGGGGCGGTACCAATGACGCGCTGTTCCTGTCAGCAGTTCAGGAGGCCTGAGGTGCGGTGTGTTTTTATTGGCCACTGGAACACTGATGTGGGCGGTCCGGGCGGCCGATACAATTGCGGGCGGTACCTTGAGCGTGTGGTGCGCCGTTTTTCTATTGGCCAGAGGCTGTGCTGGGATCCCATTGGCCGGGGCGCCGCGCATGCACATTTAACATCGGCACACATGCACGGACACCGTAGACACAGAGGGATTTTATTAGTATAGATAAAGGTTAACTTCTGTTGTGAAGAACTCTTAAGGGACTATACACAGGAGTATTTGACTGTTAATATCATAAGTGATAAACATCATGGGTTTAACAAGGACAGAAGTTGTCAGACTAACCTGATTTGTTTTTATGTGGTGTTGAGTAGAAGCCTGGACAGAGGGGTGGCTGTGGATGTAGTGTTCTTGGATTTTGCTAAGACTTTTGATACTGTTCTTTACAGACGTTTAAAGGGGTTTTGCCATCTCAGACAAAGGGGGCATATCGCTAGGATATGCCCCCATTGTCTGATAGCTGTGGGTCCCACCTCTGGGACTCGCACCTACAATGAGAACGAGCGGGGAAATAGCAGAGCGCCCCATAGAAATGAATAGGAGCAGGGGCCATGCGTAGCGGTGTGCTCCCATTCACTTCTATGGAAGCAGCGGGGAGCAGCGCTTGGTGGTGGACGGACCCCGGGAAATCCCAGACCCGCACCTATCAGACAATAGGGGCATATCCTAGCGATATGCCCCCATTGTATGTGATGGGAATACCCCTTTAATAGGTAAAATAAAGTCTATAGGCCTACAGTATAGTTTGTAATTGGATTTAAAATTGGCTTAAGGACCATGTCCAGAAAGTTGTGGTCAATCATTCCTATTCTGAATGGTCTGGGGTTATATGTGGTGTACCCCAAGGTTCAGTGCTGGATACCCTATTTATTTATTAATGATATTGAGGATAGGATCAATAGCACAGTTTCTATTTTTGCAAGTATTAATGGGGTCACCCAGCACTGCTGTACAGTATACTGTATTTGTTAAAGCACATGGCTCCCATATTAGTTATTTCGGCCAGGTGTGATACACATGCATCATTGAGATCCTGTTGCTGTTGAAGAGATAATGGGCAAATATTGTGGGTATATGCAATATATTCCAGGGAAAAATAGGTGGTGTGTCCAATATGTCCTTCAGAACCTACTGCAGTACAGGCAGAGTTGCCAGAAATGAAAAAATAAGTGAAGTTTTTTCTGCGTCTGTAAAAATAAAAATAGACCTGTCTGTGATTATTTTGGTGGTAATTATTCTCACTTTACAGCTCACAGTTAATACTGGTAATGATTTCTTATCAGTATATTGAGTTATAGACAGGTATCACTTATAATATGTATCATCCATTACGATTTTCCAATTTGTCCGTAAAAAACGTCTGTCCGTGATTTTAGGATATTTTGTCCACAAAAAAAGGAAAATTCGGGTTAACACTGAGTATAGGTAAGGCTGGGTTCATCTCAGTTTTGAATACTACATTGGGTATATGCTGTATGTCCGGAAATTCAGTATACCTTTGATTCAAAAACAATATGCAGAAAACACAGACAGGCGTGACATAGGATGGTATATTACTTCCTAGAGTATGATTTGTGCACCAGGAGAGCTGTGTGGATTAGTGAGGCTGAAAACTGTCAACTGTTATTTGATGCAGTTTTTCAGTGCAGTAGCCAGGAATAGAGGGAAATAAGCTTTTTCCTTTAACAAGGTTATAGTAACATAGTTTATAAGGCTGAAAAAAGACATCTGACCATTCAGTTCAGCCTGTTATCCTGCAAGTAGGAAGGCAAAAAAAGAAACCCTGTGAGGTAGAAGCCAATTTTCCTCACTTTAGGGGAAAAATTCCTTCCTGACTCCAATCAAGCAGTCAGAATAACTCTTTTGATGCACCCCATGACCTTATTAGCCTTGGCAGCAGCTGCCTGGCACTGGTTTCTGTCCACTAAAATTATTTTCCATGTCAGTGTTACCCAATGTTTTACCATTATTCCTTCCCATGTGCATAACCTTACTTTAACCTTCACTTTTCTGTTCAGGCCTCCAACATAGCCAGATCCCTCTGTAGCAGTATACTGTTCTCTTTCGTGTTAATTGCTTTACACAGTTTAGTGTCATCTACAAAGATTGATATTTTACTGTGCAAGCCTTCTACAAGATGATTAATAAATATATTGAAGAGAACTGGTACCTGGTAACTGGAACTAGTGACTGTGACCCAAAAACATCCATTAACTTGTCGTGCTCAAGTCTAGAACTTACCTCCTCTCAGAAACTGATAAATTTAATTTGACATGACAGATCCCTCATGATTCATGAAGCCAGGCTGAGACAGTGCTGTTGACTTATTTTCATTGAGGTACTCCAAGATAGCATCTCTTAGAAGACCTTCAAGCAGTTTACCTAGGACAGATGTAAAACTTACTGGCTTATGGTTACTGGGCTTTGTTTTTAACTCCTTTTTCAATATTGGCACCACATTTGCTAAGCGCCAATTCTGTTAGTATAGAGTCCTTGAAGGCTATGTACACCTTTTGGGGACAATTTTTTTAATGATTGCATTTTTCTCATTTTGGGCTAAATAATTTTTTCAATTGGTCTTTATTAAACATATTGAACTGTTCTGTCACAAAGGGTTAACTGTTTTTTTTTTTTTTTGCTGTGTGAATGCTACTTTCACTTTCATCTAATACCCCTTATCTGTAAATTACTAAGAGGTCATAAACACTTTTTAAGCCACATTTCTATCAGTAAAATAAAAATTGAGCTTTAATTGGTGTTTATAAGGTCAGGTATCACTGATAGGGAACCTGTCAGCTCCCTGCCTGACAGAAAAGAGAGAAAATACAGATCCTGCTAGTAGATGAACTCAGAGCTGTTGGAGAAGGGGGTAAACGGCTCATCATTTATAATAAAGACCAATCTAAAAAATAACTTATAGTTCAAAATGAGTACAATGTAATAATAAAGGAAAATTGCCACCAAAGGTGAAGCCTTTAAATATCACAAATAAGGGTTTCACATAACCAAAAAGTAATTGAACCATATAGCAGGTCTCCACGTATTAAATCATATGTAAGGCCCTATAAGTGGTAGACTCTAAAACCAATAAGTTTATTGATATGCATTAAAAAGGCAAACGCCCAATAGACAATATGCCCAAAGAGATTCCCCAAAGAAAAAAATCCTATAAATATATTCCCATCAGGGAGGGAGAGGCAGATTATGACAGATAAATGGCTAGGGGGAGGCAGGTGAGGTAACCCTACCGTATCCCTAAGCCCGAGGGACTCACCTGATGGTGGTAAGCCCTCGTCCTCGTACCTATCCCTATAACCCTGAATATCCCTCAAAACACCTGCGTACCCCGACGCGTTTTGCCCTATTCAAGGGTTCATCAGGGGGTCACCAGAACAAAGTCAGGTATTAATGAATGGTCATTAGTGTAACCGTGAAATAAGAGGGGGTTGGTGGTAACCAGCGGTACCTGAGGCAGATGAGGCAGCATTCATCAAATGACATATATAATGTGGCAGCCCCTCAGGTATCCAGCCCCCTCATGGGTCCATCGATATCCTGCCTCCCCCTAGCCGTTTATCGGTCATAATCTGCCTCTCCCTCCCTGATGGGAATATATTTAATAGGATTTTTCCTTTGGGGAATCTCTTTGGGCATATAGTCTATTGGGCGTTTGCCTTTTTTAATGCATATCAATAAACTTATTGGTTTTAGAGTCTACCGCTTATAGGGCCTTACAAATAAGAGTTTGCCTATGAAATTGCTTAATTCTGTTAGGATACTGGGGGGGGGGGGGTATGCCATCTGGTCCTGGCAATTTGTCTATTTTAATCTTTTTATGACGCTGCTGCACTTCTTCCTGGGTCACACAGGCCACTTTTAATGAGAAAGTTACTTTTACATTCTGCATTTCATCTGATTTTTGCTTGCTCCTCCTCGCTCATTGCAACTCCCACCTCATCATTCTGTAAAGGGCAGACACCTTCAGATTTATACTTTTTACCATTTATATAATTAAAGAACATTTTAGGGTTAGTTATACTATGATTGATCTAAAAAAAAAAAGACATTATACAGTAGATGGAAATCACTTTATAACAAAGCTGGAACTAGCCCTGTACTTCACACAGAACCAGAGATCTACCCATTCATTGCTCCAATTGTTCTGTCAGATTCTCTTCAGGCTTGGCTCAGGGTGTGTCTTTTCTCAGGGAGCATGTCCTTTCTGCTGCAGCTCTTTTCCCTGTAACTGACACTGCTTCTAACCAAAGATATGGCTTGTGGCAGTTGAAGATTTAAACAAAGCGTGTGCGACTACCTTAGTGAGGTGGACAAGAAATATGAAAAAGAACAAAAAGCAGGTGGCACTGTACAGATACATTTTATTGAATAGCTTAGTGGCTATACTACATTTTTAATTACATGCAATTACAAAAATGTTCAGATCCAGATGCTGGTTTGAAATATGTAGAATGTTTTGTGGCACAACCCATTTTAAGGGTAACTAACCTTTCGTAGAATTTTATTAAAAACTAAATGCCCTATAATTCATTATTGTAATGCACTTTATTTTTTTGCCCTTTTACAGACAAAATAGGCACTCAAAGTTCAGTGTGTCTCACCAATACACTGCTGACATATATGCCATGTACGGATTCCACTGTACTGCAGCCTTCTGAAAAGCTCAAGGTGGAACAATATCTACAGTGCTGCGTGCTGCAGCAATTTTCTTTACACTAAACCGTGACTCTAACTCTGCCCAATTTCTAACATGCCCTATCTGGTCCAGTCCCCTTTGTGCCCCACATAGTTACAATGCTCCCTTAGTGTCCCCTAGATATATGGAAAAATGCAGCACTACTTATATTCTTCAGAAAAATTGCTGATGTTTATTCATCCAGCATTCCATTGGTGATGTTTAGTCACTGTTAGTGCCCCCTTCACGGTAGAATGCTCTTTTAGTGCCCCCTTCAAAGTTGAAATGCTCACTTAGTGCCCTGTTCACAGAGGAATGCTCCTTTAGTGCCCTCTTCACAGCAGTGATACCCCCTTAGTACCCCCACACAATATTTATACCCCTTAGTTCCCCACACAGTAGTTATGTCCCCTTAGTGCTCCCTCATAGAATATCCTGAAAGTAATCCCAACAGTTATGCCCCCTTAGTGCTTTATACAATAAAATGCTTCCTTAGTGCTTTAGTGCCCTCTCAAATAGTGCTTCTCCCTTGATGGCCCTCATAACGGTGCTGCCCTTTAGTGCCCCCCTTACAATAGTGCTTCCTTCTTAGTGCCCCCTCACAATAATGATGCCCTTTAGTGCCCCCTAACAATAGTTTTGCACCCATAGTGCCCCCTCACAAAAATGCTCCGTTAATAAAGTAAATAAAATAATATCCACCAAGCCCCACTTTACCAATGAATGGAGCACAGCATCCCCTGGCGTAGTAAAGCAGGGAGCTGACATATTCCTGCTTCACCATTGTATTCAACTGTATCTGTGCCCTCAGGACAAAATACAGTTGAAATTGGGACCCAGTGGTTCACTGCTAAAGGGTTATTGACAGGTTTACTGCTCAAGGGATAGTACTATGTTCACTGTTGAGTTGTTAAGATGTTTACTGTGATACTGATTCTGATCTATGTGCTTTGTAACCTGAAAAGGTCCTGATTTATCATGCTTTCATGTCAGAATTCTGGTTTCAAAAACCCATAAAATAGGGTTTAGGTCACTTTTTCAACTTGCTCAGACTTGCTCCAGTAGGAGTTTGGAGGAGTTTGGAGTAGCAAAAGTGGAGTAGCTTTTCTAGACGAAAGTGTTAGGTTTAAGGATGAGACAAATTTGTCAAATAATATGTGATAAATGTACCGTACTCCAACATTTATTCAAAAGTGAATATTTAAATATTTTCCTCATGATAAATTCCCCTTATGTATGGGTAAAAACTGTTAACTGGCAGTTCCTTTGTTACAGTTGCCAGCTAATGGGCTGGTCCCATTTTCCCCTGGTTAATTGAGTCTGCTAGTAATTAAGCTAGAGTGAAGACTCGTTTGATGTGTGTTGCTGCCAAGTAGGCCAAAATAGATCCTTCTACAGGAAAACACTATTCCTGTGAGTAAAAGCTTCCAGGAAAGGCAACTTTGCTGGGAATTACCTCTTAGGGATAGATTGACTGAATTACTGCAGATGATTGACGACCATGAGGCTGTGCTTGGTAAGTAAAGGTAACGCACTCGTATGGCTATAGGCTTTACTGCCTGTGGCTTGGGTAAAAGGTCACTACCAAGAAATATTGAGGAATTGTGTGCCATTGGTCATTATGGGAAGATCAACATCATAATAGCTACTTCTTATACACAGTCTTTTGAGAAAAGCCTACTCTGTAAAATAGTTGAGGACTGTGCCTACTGCATACATATATTTGTACTGTGACTCCCATTATCTATTCAGTAAAGGAAAGATCTTATTTTACCACATTCAAGCCAGCTTGGTGTGTAGTATCTATACCCAATCATTATCATCTACCCTCCTGTTCTCCTGCCTTCCACTCCACTGCTCATTCCCTCTTAACATCAAGAGCACCCCAGCCACCACCAGGCAAGAGACCTCCAAAAGTCCAGAATGTACCCCGAGGGGAAGTAGGGATGCCCCTCTTCGTTCACTGCCTGCACGGTTAAGGTATGGTTTGAATCATAGGCACACACAAATCTAAAGTAGTCCAGATGCTGCAATTATCTTTTAAAGACTCAACAAACAAATCCATAAAGTACTGGTATTTTGTGTTAGCCTATTTCCTTTCTTGTAAAAAATAAATAAACTGAGGATGGTGGGAGATTTTGCAATGAAAATTGAAACCTTTGTTAAGCTTTGGACACCAACGTGAATTCAATTTTTCTTATCTTATTTATTTTAGGTTTCTAAGCCAAAAGTTGGAGTTTTGGGTGTCTCAAAAGGTGCAGAAGTTGCCCTGGTATTGGCTTCCTATTTACCACAAGTAGGGGCTACAGTTAGCATTAATGGAACTTGCTATGTATATGGTGGCACAATTTACCATGAAGGTAAAGTTCTCATTAAAGGAACACCTTATGTGCAGGAGAAGATGGTGATTACTGCAGATGGTTTCCTAAAAACTGCTGGGTTTTATGAAGATTCCCCTGCTTCATCCATTCCAGTGGAGAGAGCACAAGGGCATATACTTTACATTACTGCGGAAGCTGATCAATATTTCAACAGTAAACATTTTGCTAAAGTGGCTTTATCCAGAATGAAGAAACATGGACGGAACAATGGAAGGATGATCTCCTATCCAGGAGCCGGTCATCAAATAGAACCTCCAGGTTTCCCTTTTTGCTGGGCCGCATCCCTACGTGGCCATAATATACCACTCATAGCAGGTGGAGAGATGATCCCTCATTGTGAAGCAGAGGAATCAGTCTGGAGAGAAATCCAGTTGTTCTTTCGTCAGCATCTGAATCTTTCTAGCAATCTCTGAAACAGATTATAAGGAAATATCTATTATGTCAATCAACATGTTACTGAAATTCTTCAATCATTGAAATGTGCTTGCTATAATGCCATTTTGCATAAGCTTAAGTATTTGCATTGTTGAAGCAATATCTGAATTGATTGTACCTGATTCAACCAGTGAAATAATTAATATTATATGAATTATCTAATGCAGATGGGACAAAAGGATTCTCTTTGAGGTTATGCATCGCGCCCTCATACCCTGCACTAGACATAACATAGTGTATTATTTTTATTAGTTTTTGTCATTGTGGGCCTTTAAACTCTTGGCAACACATACCATATATTTACTTCCAATACTGTAAATGTATGGCACAGTGATTAGGGTGGCACAAAAAGCAGATATTTACAAGGATCACAACCAGAATCTTGTCTTAAACAAAAAAATTGTACAACTGATCATGATCTAGCCTGCTCTAGAACCTTTTGTAAAAAGGAAGTATATATGTTCTTGGTTACTGAAGTTCTTCCCAGTCAGTTCGTATGACAGGTATTTAGGTATTACTTACTTACTGGTTATGACGCCCCATAGTGTTATTTTAATTGCTTCTCAGAACCTACGGTAATGAGCTCAGTTCTGGTGATAAAAAGCATGTCTAGTGCACTGAATTTATTGGTTTGTCTGGACAATAACAAGAATCACTCCACTGCCCGTGTACAAGTGAATCTGAACAGTGAGACTGTCCTGTGGCACAGGACATTCTGAGAGGGAATAATAAGAACACCACCACAAGCTGCCAGAACGAATATGAAACTTTATGCTTTGCATGATCTAACAAAGACATGTAATTAATCACAGGAAAATTTCTTTTTGTCTCCCTCTTGTACTAACCTCCAAAAATTATATGTATATCAGACCTCTTAATAGACCTCTCAACAGCTATAAGATGAACAATTATTACCATTAAAGAACAATTAAATCCAATGACTCACAGTTGACATCTTTGATTGTAGTTCTTCCCTTTCTAGGTCATTTCCATTTGGCCTAAACCTGCATAATGGCTTCTTCCAGCTTTAATGATACTGCAGAGTTTGCTGCCCAGGTTCCTCGATTTTATACCACATATCTCCCATGATAGCCACAATGTCCAATGGCAATTACAGTGCCCTCCGTGAGAGCCACTATGCTGCCTTGTTAGCCACAACTCTGGCTTCTGTAGTCAAAAGCCCAGTCTATGCACTGTGCAGGCTTCTGTCTACGTCTGTTATGTAGCTTACATTACCATTAGACAAAGTAACTGATGTCAGCACGGCAGCAGCTTTATCTGCTAGTTTCTGCCTCTGCATTGGCTGATAAGAAGGGCTCTGGCTTAGGTATTGAAATGTACCTTCTTTAAGTTCCAAGAGGTGGTTATCAAGGCCCTAATTTTTGAAAGCCAAGCCAGGGAGGGTCCAAGTACTTCAGGAAGCCATGGTGCCCATGTTGTACCAGGGCAACATTTTCCAGGTCAAGTCCCCCAGACAGCAAGCAAGGGAAGGACCCAAAAAAGATGCAGGGTGTGTTCCAAAAGGGGGATAAGGAAAGACACTATAAAACCTAACCTTTGCATGCAGGAGTGTTTTAAAATCTACCACTCATCCATGCAGTATTAATTTCATCCATGATGTACCCTTTAGTTTTACCACCTTATATCTCTGATTTAGTCCGCATAGTTTACAGATCCACTTTTCACCAACCACTACATATTTATTTCTGTGAAACACCTGTTAGGGCAAAAGTACCCTTTCCACTCCTTAAAATGTTCATACAGGGGTGCACCTTCCAAAATGGGGATCTCAGGATTTTTTTTTAATGCGACATGGCACCTAAAATCCATGTCTGCCAATTCAGGCCTGCCAGCAAAATCCATATTTTGCTGTTTGCCTGCTGTGCACCCATACAGCCGGCTACAAACACATATGGGGTGTTTCCTGAATGGGGAGAAAATGGTTAACACATATCGGGGTGCATTTTCTCCTTTAACCCCTTGTGGGAAAAAATTGGGGTCTGCTAGTATTTTTTTTCCCCCACAAATGTGTGAAAGTCCTTTAACAAGTGTTTCTGCCTTCTGTGAGACACCTATTTGCTGAAAAGTACCCTTTCTACCACTTAAAATGTTCGTACGAGGGTGCTGTTTCCAAAATGGGGTCACTTATTGGGATTTTTAATTTCTGGGGACCTCAGGAATTTTTTAAATGCGACATGGCACCTAAAATCAATGTCTGCCAATTTAGGCAAGCAAAATCCATATTTTGCTGTTTGACTCTAGAGCCTTGCTGTGTGCCCATACATCATTTTTTGAGCACATATGGGGTGTTTCCGTAGTGAAAAATGGGGGTTTAAAGCAACTTTTTCTAGAAAAAAATTCAATTTGTCATTTTCGCTGCCAAGTGTTTAATAATTCTAGGAAACAGCTTAGAGGTCAAAGTGCTCAGTACACACCTTGAAAGATTCCTTGAGGGGTGTAGTTTCCAAAATGGGGTAACTTTTTGGGGGTTTCCATTGTAGGGCCACCTCAGGTTGTCTTCATATGCGACATAGCTCCCAGTTGCCATTCCAGCTAAATCCCCTCTTCAAAAGTCATATGGTGCTCCTTCCACTCTGAAGCCTGCTGTGCGCCCATACATCAGTTTTTGAGCACATATGGATTGTTTCTATAAACTCCAGAATCAGGGTAATAGATTTTAAGTTTTGTTTGGCTGTTAACCCTTGATGTGTTGCAGAAAAAAATAGATTAAAATTTTAAATCTGCTAAAAAAAAGTGAAATTTAGAAATTTCGTTCACATTTTACTTTAATTCTTGTGGGACGCCTAAAGGGTTAACAAAGTTTGTAAAATTAGTTTTGAATAGCTTGAAGGGTGTAGTTTATAAAATGGGGTGATTTATGGGTGGTTTCTGATATGTAAGCCCCACAAAGTGACTTCATAACTGAACTGGTCCCTAAAACATTGGGTTTTGGAATTCTCTTAGAAATGTTAAGATTTGCTTCTAAACTTCTAAGCCTTCTAACGTCCCAAAAAAAATAAAATGCAAAATAAATGTGGAGCCCCAGTTATGGGTCTACAACACAATGAAAGCCAGATATCCCTCAAAGGAAGGAAAACCGAGCAAAGGGTTGTCTCCATTATAGAGATCACCAAATCCACCATATTAAGTGGCCCCTATGTCAAGATCCCGCTTTTTTACAAGCTTTAAGGATGTGACAGGGAAAACCTAAGCTAGGTATCCATCCACAGACAGCTGTTTCGGGGTGTTGCTCCTCATCAGTGCAGAGTAGGATTCTGGCTAACCAGGAGCAATACCTCGGAGACTACACAAACACAACAATAGCTGATCTCAGGTAGACCAGCCAGAAAAACACAGCGGAGCCTCATTTAAGAGTCTCAACACAGCAATTCGAAGTGCAAAGCTCCCTGGGAAACAGGAATATGCAAAATAAATGTGGAGCCCCAGTTATGGGTCTACAACACAATGAAAGCCAGATATCCCTCAAAGGAAGGAAAATCGAGCAAAGGGGTGTCTCCATTACAGAGATCACCAAATCCACCATATGTCAAGATCCCGCTTTTTTACAAGCTTTAAGGATGTGACGGGAAAAACCTAAGCCAGGGTCCACATTTATTTTGCATATTCCTGTTTCCCAGGGAGCTTTGCACTTCGGATTGCTGTGTTGAGACTCTTAAGTGAGGCTCCGTGGTGTTTTTTGTAGCTGGTCTCCCTGAGATCAGCTATTGTTTTGTTCAAAAAAATAAAATGTAATTTTCAAAATGATCCAAACATGAAGTAGACATATGGAAAATATAAAGTAATAACTATTTTAGAGGTATTACTATCTATTTTAAAAGTAGAGAAATTGAAATTTGCAAATTTTTCCCAATTGTTTTGTAAATTTGGTATTTTTTTTATAAATAAAAATGAAATATTTTGACTCAAATTTACCACTGTCATGAAGTACAATATGTGACGAGAAAAAACAATCTCAGAATGGCCTGGATAAGTAAAAGCGTTTTTTAAAGTTATCACCAAGGAAAGTGACATATGTCAGATTTGCTAAAAATGGCCTGGTCCTTAAGGTGAAAAATGGCAGGATCCTGAAGGGGTTAATCACTGATTAAAACACTGACCAAAACACTGACGTGTGAATAATGCCTGATGAGGCCTGTGGTGCCTATGACACAATTGAAACACTTCCTTTCGTGATATTAAGGCGTATATCACGAACGGCAGTGTTTAAATTACTGGCTAGAGATTCTGGCCTCCAGGTATATAGAGGCCGTAATACTGGCTTGCAACCGAGGTGGATTTTTTTCAGTAAAGTAGGATAAGAGATAGTACACATCTCTGGTTCCTAAAAAATCTTACCAAAAATATACAATAGCTCTCAGAGTGACAACTTTAATTTTAAGTGTCTGTTAGGCTCAAGGCCATTTTATGTTTATTTACAATTAAAAGTGACGTTTTAAATAATATTCATTTTGGACCTGGGTCAAGATAGGTTAAAGCCTTTTTTTAGGCATTGGAGTATACATTTCGGGTCTGAGTATGGATACATTTCTCTTTGTGTCACGGGTTGTTTGTGTTCTGGCTGCAGGTGTCTCCGTGTTCTTCTGGTTGCCAGGGCCAACGTCCAGTACTGCAGCCTGTGTGTTCACTTCTCTGTTCATGCAGGCTCCAATCCCTGTTTGGTTCTGGTGGGGTTAACTTCCCCTGGTCCGTTCCTGGGTGTGGCTTATCAGGTGACCTTGTTATGCAGCTATATCTATCGGTGAGCTGTGGGGCTTGGGGACAGTCTATCTTCTTTCTTGCTGGGTGTAGCACCTTGCTGCTGACCCAGGGGGTTTATCCATCTGTCCTTGTTTGTGGTGTAGCCTGGTAATGCATTGTTTTTGTTACTTTGCCTGTTCTTCTGTTCTCTGTCTGGATCCACTCTGTTCCATGTATAGCCTAGCAGTGCTCTAACTGTGTCTGAAAGCCTGGCAGTGCTAAACTGCTTCTGATCCTGTCCTATGTCCAGCCTGGCAGTGCCTTACTGCTTCTGTTTCTGTGTTTTTTCCTGCCTTCGTGAGAGGGCTCCTGGGTTCTCCGGAAGGAGGATCCATAGTCTGTGTGCAGCTCGGCCTGAGACCGCCATGCTTCCATTCCGCTTTGGGTCTAGACATCTGCTTCTGTGCTGGTTCCTGTTGTCTTGTTATCTGATCCATGTCCTGTGTTTGTTTGGGTTCCAGTCCTGTTGTCTGTGGATTCCTGCAGGTAGCAGCCAAGTGTACCAGGACCTTCCTGAAGGTGCGACCAGTGAGCCCTCGGCCCAGTTCATCCCCAGCACCAGGGACTCTGTAAAGAACAGAGCTCGCTGGTTCTCCGTCCTCTGGGTTTCTTTCTCTGGTCTGCCGGTGCACTTGGTTCTGTGGTAGTGCTACCACTATTGCTTAACCTGCTTTACTGTCATGTTAATTTATTACATGTGTAATAAAGTATTCTGTTGGTCCCTGGTCTAAATCTTGCCTGTGTCCTGTTTGCAAGACGTCCCGGAGGTCTGCCTTGGGCCTTTAGAACGTGACACTATTATTGATAGAAGTACTTCATTGGAAGGCCATACGACATATAGGGAAGTAAGACGGAATAAAAAACGTCAAAAGACTAGACAGAACACAACCTAGCTGAAGGACCTGGCTTCGCCCGGGTATATTTAATCTATTTCATTTAATGTTTGTGTGTGTTGTTAAAAGATAGCGACAGTATCCACTATAACAGTGACATCTACAGCACCCCGTCCCTTAACAGTGACCTCCACAGCCCCCCACCCCATAACACTGACCCCCACAGTGCCCCGTCCCTTAAAATAGGAGCTCCACATCTTTGACCTTGACTTTGACCTTTACAGCAGCCTTCCCTTTAACAGTGAGTTTCACAGCACACCACCCCTTGACAGTGACCTCCACAGGGCCCTCCCCTTAACAATGGCCTTTAAAGCAATCTGCCATTAACACTGACCTCCATAGCGGACCATACCCTTAACTGTGACCTCCACAGCAGCCTGCCCCTAGGGTGGCAAGAGGTTCAGTTTTAGCTTGGACAGTCCGGCTTTCAGACTCCATGTCCTCCATCTGGCGCAGGGCTTGGATGGACACAGTGATGTCCTTTTGAATAGCTCACTCTCGGACAGCAGCACTGTCCTGTCTTAGAGTGAGCTGCAGAGAGAAAGTCACCGTCCCTCCCACCTCTGCAGCTGACAGAAGTTGATTTTAACTTCTGTCGGCTGCAGAGGGGGGCGTGGCCTAACCGGGTCAGGGTTGTGGCTTAGCGGGACCTAGAAGTTGATTTTTAACTTCATTTTTTTAATCCCTGTTGGCTGAGTGGGAGGGGCGTGACCTAACTGGATCAGGGGCGTGTCCTTTTGAACAGCTCACTCTAAGACAGCAGTATGGTGCTCTCTGAATGTGAGCTGCAGGGAGAAAGTCACCGTCCCTCCCACCCCTGCAGCTGACAGAAGTTGATTTTTAACTTCATTTTTTTAATCCCTGTTGGCTGAGTGGGAGGGGCATGACCTAACTGGATCAGGGGCGTGTCCTTTTGAACAGCTCACTCTAAGACAGCAGATACTGGTGCCTCTGATATGAGCTGCAGGGAGAAAGTCACCGTCCCTCCCACCCCTGCAGCTGACAGAAGATGACAGATTTTTAAATTCATTTTTTTAATCCCTGTCAGGTTAGGAGTGGGGTGGGGCATGGCCTAACCGAATCATGGGCATGGCTTAGTGGGAACTGGAGGTGGGGTTTTAAGGGTAACTTGAATGGCCACCCTACCTACCTCCTGAACTGTGACCTCCACAGCACTCTGCTTCCTTAACAGTGTCATCCACAGAGTTGTTACGGAAACCTCAGGAAATGAGGTACTAAGTGCTATTAGGCCATGGCTTTACTTCAATAGCGATCATCTACAGCAGTGAAGAAACATGGCTGGGTTGTTATGGTTACCTGGAGTAAAACTGTGTGTGTGGAGACGAACTGCCAGTTAGCTTCTATTGGCTGATAAGGTCATGTGACCAGGCTTCTATTGGCTAATGCATTTTTTGGGAATATCTCAGGAACAGTACATCCCAGAGAGCTGAGACCTGTTCTAAAACCTTCCCGGACACCTGATGTACCCGTGTGCCGAATTTCGAGATTGTAAATGCGACGGTGCGGATTCCTTTAGCGGACATACATGCATACACACATACACTCAGCTTTATATACAGTTGTGTTCAAAATTATTCAACCCCCACTGAAATTGAGTGTTTTGGCCAGTTTGACATTGATTTTGATCATTTCAGTCATCTTGTTTACAATTAAATCAAAGAGGCACTTGTAAGTCAGACAAATATAACATAACATTTATAATGAAATAACCACAAATGTCTTTTCTGTGCTCACATCATTATCAGTTTTATTCAACCCCCAAGTGACATTCAATCTTAGTACTTAGTACAACATCCTTTTCCAGTTATAACAGCTTTTAAACGTGAAGCATAGCTTGACACAAGTGTCTTGCAGCGATCTACGGGTATCTTCGCCCATTCTTCATGGGCAAAAGCCTCCAGTTCAGTCACATTCTTAGGCTTGCGCGCTGCAACTGCTTTCTTTAAGTCCCACCAGAGGTTCTCCATCGGATTTAAGTCTGGTGACTGCGATGGCCACTTCAAAATGTTCCAGCCTTTAATCTGCAACCATGCTCTAGTGGACTTGGAGGTATGCTTGGGATCATTGTCCTGTTGAAAGGTCCAACGTCTCCCAAGCCTCAGGTTTGTGACGGACTGCTTCACATTTTCATCCAATATCTCCTGGTACTGAAGAGAATTCATGGTACCTTGCACACGCTGAAGCTTCCTGTACCTGTAGAAGCAAAACAGCCCCAAAGCATGATTGACCCCCCGCCATGCTTCACAGTAGGCAAGGTGTTCTTTTCTTTATAGGCCTTGTTCTTCCTCCTCCAAACATAGCGTTGATCCATGGGCCCAAACAGTTCTAATTTTGTTTCATCAGTCTACAGAACACTATCCCAAAACTTTTGTGGTTTGTCCACATGACTTTTGGCATACTGCAGTCGACTCTTCTTATTCTTTGTAGACAGCAAGGGGGTGCGCCTGGGAGTTCTGGCATGGAGGCCTTCATTACGCAGTGTGCGTCTTATTGTCTGAGCTGAAACTTCAGTACCCGCATCTGACAAATCGTTTCTCGACTTTGCGTTTAACCAGTCCCGGACCGCCGTACGCAGGATTGCGTCCTGCGGGCGGCCGGGATCTTCTAAGTGGATGCATCGGCGCGTCCTCTCGCGAGACCCGTGAGTTCCTGTGAACGCGCGCGCGCGTTCACAAGGGCGCGCGTCTCAAGAGTTGATCTACAGCCTGCCAGCGATGATCAATCGCTGGCAGGCTGTAGATGCGATATAAATCGCATCAAACAGTATATCAGACGCTGTTTTGTGAACAGCGTCTGGTATAGCTGCTACCTGGTCCTCTGGTGGTCCCATTTGCTGGGATCGACCACCAGAGGACCAGGTAACTACAGTAAAGTTGCACCAAACACTACACTAACCCCCCACCCCCTCACCTATTAACCCCTTGTTAACCCCTTGATCACCCCATCTAGACCCCTGATCACCCCCTGTCATTGATCACACCCCTTGTAAGGCTCCATTCAGACGTCCATATGTGTTTTGCGGATCCGTGGATTCACGGATCCGTGGATTCACGGATCCGCGGATCCACGGATCCGATCCGCAGATCCTCAAAACACGGACACCGGCAATGTGCTTTCCGCATTTTGCAGATCCGCACATTGCCAGAACTATATAGAAAATGCTTTTCTTGTCCGCAATTGCGGACAAGAATAGGACATGTTCTATATTTTTGCGGAGCGGAAGTGCAGACCGGAAGCGCGGATCCGTAATTCCGGATCCGAGCGGGACAAAGTCTGTCCCCATAGAAATGAATGGGTCCGCAATTCCGTTCCGCAAACAGAATTTCGGACGTGTGAATGGGGCATAAGGGTCCCTTATCACCACCAGTTAGTTAGCTACTTGTTAGGTAGCTAGCGCCCAGCCCACCGCACCGCAGTCACTGATTTTGGCAGAGATTTTTTCATCCACATTGATCGATGCGAATGAAAAAATCTGTGCCGTTCATTTTTTTTTTTCAGCCCAGAGGCTGAACGGAAAAAAAAATCTCATTACCCGTATGCTCAATATACTTGTGCCAAAAAAAAAAAATTTCTGTGAACTCGCCATGCCCCTCACGAAATACCTTGGGGTGTCTTCTTTCCACAATGGGGTCACTTGTGGGGTATTTATACTGCCCTGGCATTTAGGGGTCCTAAGCGTGAGAATCCAAATGCGTAAAAATGGCCTGTGAAATCCTAAAGGTACTCATTGGAATTTAGGGCCCCTTTGCGCATCTTGGCTGCAAAAAGTGTCACTCATGTGGTATCGCCGTACTCAGGAGAAGTAGGGCAATGTGTTTTGGGGTGTATTTTTACATATACCCATACTGGGTGTGAAATATCGCTGTAAATGACAACTTTTTAAATTTTTTATTCAAAGTTGTCAATTTACAGAGATATTTCTCTCACTCAGCATGGTATATGTAAATACACCCCAAACACATTGCCCTACTTCTCCTGATACGACGATACCACATGTGTGCACTTTGCAGCCAAGATCGCAAAGGGACCCAAATTCAATGAGTACCTTTTAGGAGGGCATTTTACGCATTTTCTTCTCACGCTTTAGGGCCCTAAAATGCCAGGGCAGTATAAATACCCACATGTGACCCCATTTTGGAAAGAAGACACCCCAAGGTATTCGCTGAGGGGCATAATGAGTCCATGAAAAATTAAACTTTTTGTCAAAAGTTAGCGGAAGGGAGACTTTGTGAGAAAAACAATAAAAAATCAATTTCCACTAACTTGTGCCAAAAAATTTTTCTATGAACTCGCCATGCCCCTCATGGAATACCTTAGGGTGTCTTCTTTCCAAAATGGGGTCACATGTGGGGTATTTATACTGCCCTGGCATTTTAGGGGCCCTAAAGCGTGAGGAAGAAAAATGCGTAAAAATGCCCTCCTAAAAGGTACTCATGGGAATTTCACAGGGCATTTTACGCATTTGGTTCTCACGCTTTAGGGCCTCTAAAATCTGCCTTGGGCCTTTAGAGAGTGACACTATTATTGATAGAAGTACTTCATTGGAAGGCCATCGACATATAGGGAAGTAAGACGGAATAAAAAACGTCAAAAGACTAGACAGAACACAACCTAGCTGAAGGACCTGGCTTCGCCCGGGTATATTTAATCTATTTCATTTAATGTTTGTGTGTGTTGTTAAAAGATAGCGACAGTATCCACTATAACAGTGACATCTACAGCACCCCGTCCCTTAACAGTGACCTCCACAGCCCCCCACCCCATAACACTGACCCCCACAGTGCCCCGTCCCTTAAAATAGGAGCTCCACATCTTTGACCTTGACTTTGACCTTTACAGCAGCCTTCCCCTTTAACAGTGAGTTTCACAGCACACCACCCCCTTGACAGTGACCTCCACAGGGGCCCTCCCCCTTAACAATGGCCTTTAAAGCAATCTGCCATTAACACTGACCTCCATAGCGGACCATACCCTTAACTGTGACCTCCACAGCAGCCTGCCCCTAGGGTGGCAAGAGGTTCAGTTTTAGCTTGGACAGTCCGGCTTTCAGACTCCATGTCCTCCATCTGGCGCAGGGCTTGGATGGACACAGTGATGTCCTTTTGAATAGCTCACTCTCGGACAGCAGCACTGTCCTGTCTTAGAGTGAGCTGCAGAGAGAAAGTCACCGTCCCTCCCACCTCTGCAGCTGACAGAAGTTGATTTTAACTTCTGTCGGCTGCAGAGGGAGTAGCTCTTAACCGGGTCAGGGTTGTGGCTTAGCGGGACCTAGAAGTTGATTTTTAACTTCATTTTTTTAATCCCTGTTGGCTGAGTGGGAGGGGCATGACCTAACTGGATCAGGGGCATGTCCTTTTGAACAGCTCACTCTAAGACAGCAGTATGGTGCTCTCTGAATGTGAGCTGCAGGGAGAAAGTCACCGTCCCTCCCACCCCTGCAGCTGACAGAAGTTGATTTTTAAATTCATTTTTTTAATCCCTGTCAGGTTAGGAGTGGGGTGGGGCATGGCCTAACCGAATCATGGGCATGGCTTAGTGGGAACTGGAGGTGGGGTTTTAAGGGTGACTTGAATGGCCACCCTACCTACCTCCTGAACTGTGACCTCCACAGCACTCTGCTTCCTTAACAGTGTCATCCACAGAGTTGTTACGGAAACCTCAGGAAATGAGGTACTAAGTGCTATTAGGCCATGGCTTTACTTCAATAGCGATTATCCTGGTGACAGATTAACTTTAAAGCTCATCTACAGCAGTGAAGAAACATGGCTGGGTTGTTATGGTTACCTGGAGTAAAACTGTGTGTGTGGAGACGAACTGCCAGTTAGCTTCTATTGGCTGATAAGGTCATGTGACCAGGCTTCTATTGGCTAATGCATTTTTTGGGAATATCTCAGGAACAGTACATCCCAGAGAGCTGAGACCTGTTCTAAAACCTTCCCGGACACCTGATGTACCCGTGTGCCGAATTTCGAGATTGTAAATGCGACGGTGCGGATTACTTTAGCGGACATACATGCATACACACATACACTCAGCTTTATATACAGTTGTGTTCAAAATTATTCAACCCCCACTGAAATTGAGTGTTTTGGCCAGTTTGACATTGATTTTGATCATTTCAGTCATCTTGTTTACAATTAAATCAAAGAGGCACTTGTAAGTCAGACAAATATAACATAACATTTATAATGAAATAACCACAAATGTCTTTTCTGTGCTCACACCATTATCAGTTTTATTCGACCCCCAAGTGACATTCAATCTTAGTACTTAGTACAACATCCTTTTCCAGTTATAACAGCTTTTAAACGTGAAGCATAGCTTGACACAAGTGTCTTGCAGTGATCTACGGGTATCTTCGCCCATTCTTCATGGGCAAAAGCCTCCAGTTCAGTCACATTCTTAGGCTTGCGCGTTGCAACTGCTTTCTTTAACCAGTCCCCGACCGCCGTACGCAGGATTGCGTCCTGCGGGCGGCCGGGATCTTCTGTTTGGACGCGCCGGGGCGTCATCTCGCGAGGCGCGAGAGTTCCTGTGAGCACGCGCGCGCGTTCACAGTGAGCAGCGGCTCGAGAGTTGGACTACAGCCTGCCAGCGATGATCAATCGCTGGCAGGCTGTAAATGCGATATAAATCGCATCAAACAGCTATATCAGGCGCTGTTTTATGAACAGCGTCTGATATAGCTGCTACCTGGTCCTCTGGTGGTCCCATTTTCTGGGATCGACCACCAGAGGACCAGGTAACTACAGTAAAGTTGCACCAAACACTACACTTACCCCCCACCCCCTCACCTATTAACCCCTTGATCACCCCATCTAGACCCCTGATCACCCCCTGTCATTGATCACACCCCTTGTAAGGCTTTATTCAGGCGTCCATATGTGTTTTGCGGATCCGTGGATTCACGGATCCGTGGATTCACGGATCCAGCGGATCCGATCCGCAGATCCTCAAAACACGGACACCGGCAATGTGCTTTCCGCATTTTGCAGATCCGCACATTGCCAGAACTATATAGAAAATGCTTTTTCTTGTCCGCAATTGCGGACAAGAATAGAGACATGTTCTATATTTTTGCGGAGCGGAAGTGCAGACCCGAGCGCGGATCCGTAATTCCGGATCCGAGCGGGACAAAGTCTGTCCCCATAGAAATGAATGGGTCCGCAATTCCGTTCCGCAAACAGAATTTCGGACGTGTGAATGGGGCATAAGGGTCCCTTATCACCGCCAGTTAGTTAGCTACTTGTTAGGTAGCTAGCGCCCAGCCCACCGCACCGCAGTCACTGATTTTGGCAGAGATTTTTCATCCACATTGATCGATGCGAATGAAAAAATCTGTGCCGTTCATTTTTTTTTTTCAGCGCAGAGGCTGTACGGAAAAAAATCTCATTACCCGTATGCTCAATATACGGAGAATCGCAGAAACTCCTAATGCTGGCCATACGTGTAATGATTGCGGAGACCCTCAAATGCCAGGGCAGTACAAAACCCCACATGTGACCCCATTTTAGAAAGAAGACACCCCAAGGTATTCTGTGAGGGGTATGACGAGTTCATGGAAAATTTTATTTTTGTCACAAGTTAGTGGAATATGAGACTGTAAAAAAAAAAAAAAACAATTTCCGCTAACTTGTGCCAAATTTTTTTTCTGTGAATTCGCCATGCCCCTCACGGATTACCTTGGGGTGTCTTCTTCCACAATGGGGTCACATGTGGGTATTTATACTGCCCTGGCATTTTAGGAGTCCTAAGCGTGAGAATCCAAATGCGTAAAAATGGCCTGTGAAATCCTAAAGGTACTCATTGGTTTTAGGGCCCTTTGCGCATCTTGGCTGCAAAAAAGTGTCACTCATGTGGTATCGCCGTACTCAGGAGAAGTAGGGCAATGTGTTTTAGGGTGTATTTTTACATATACCCATACTGGGTGTAGAAATATCGCTGTAAACGACAACTTTTTACATTTTTTATTCAAAGTTGTCAATATACAGAGATATTTCTCTCACTAGCATGGGTATATGTAAAATACACCCAAACACATCGTCCTACTTCTCCTGAGTACGGCGATACCACATGTGTATACTTTTGCAGGCAAGATCGCAAAGGGCCAAATTAATGAGTACCTTTAGGAGGGCATTTTTACGCATTTTCTTCTCACGCTTTAGGGCCCCTAAATGCCAGGGCAGTATAAATACCCACATGTGACCCCATTTTGGAAAGAAGACACCCCAAGGTATTCGCTGAGGGGCATAATGAGTTCATGAAAAATTAAACTTTTTGTCAAAAGTTAGCGGAAAGGGAGACTTTGTGAGAAAAACAATAAAAATCAATTTCCACTAACTTGTGCCAAACATTTTTTTTCTATGAACTCGCCATGCCCCTCATGGAATACCTTAGGGTGTCTTCTTTCAAATGAGGTCACATGTGGGCATTTATACTGCCCTGGCATTTTAGGGGCCCTAAAGCGTGAGAAGAAAAATGCGTAAAAATGCCCTCCTAAAAGGTACTCATGGGAATTTCACAGGGCATTTTTACGCATTTGGATTCTCACGCTTTAGGGCCTCTAAAATGCTAGGTCAGTATAAATACCCCACATGTGACCCCATTTTGGAAAGAAGACACCCCAAGGTATTCCGTGAGGGGCATGTTGAGTTCACAGAATTTTTATTTTTTGGCACAAGTTAGCGGAAATTGATTTTATTTTTTTATTTTTTACAAAGTCTCTTATTTCACTAACTTGTGACAAAAAATAAAATTTTACATGAACTCACCATACCCCTCACAGAATACCTTGGGGTGTCTTCTTTCTAAAATGGGGTCACATGTGGGGTATTTATACTGTCCTGGCATTTTAGGGGACCCTAAGGCCCCTTTCACACGAGCGTGTCCGGATTAGGTCCGGATGCGTTGCGGATGCGTTCAGTGAAAACTGTGCGATTTCACAGGCAAAGCCATTCAGTTTTGCCTGCGATTGCGTTCAGTTTTTCATGCGGGTGCAATGCGTTTTGATCGTTTTTCACGCGTGATAAAAAACTGAAGGTTTACAAACAACATCTCCTAGCAACCATCAGTGAAAAACGCAACGCACCCGCACTTGCTTGCGGATGCAATGCGTTTTTCACGCAGCCCCATTCACTTCTATGGGGCTAGGGCTGCGTGAAAAATGCAAAGTATAGAACATGCTGCGATTTTCACGCAACGCACAAGTGATGCGTGAAAAAAAACGCTCATGTACACAGACCAATTGAAATGAATGGGTCAGGATTCAGTGCGGATGCTATGCGTTCACGTCACGCATTGCACCCGCACGGAAAACTCGCTCGTGTGAAAGGGGCCTAAAGCGTGAGAAGAAGTCTGGAATCCAAATGCGTAAAAATGCCCTGTGAAATCCTAAAGGTACTCATTGGTTTTAGGGCCCCTTTGCGCATCATGGCTGCAAAAAAGTGTCACACATGTGGTATTGCCGTACTCAGGAGAAGTAGGGCAATAAGTTTTGGGGTGTTTTTTTTATATATACCCATACTTTGTGTGAGAAATATCGCTGTAAACGACAACTTTTTAAATTTTTTTATACAAAGTTGTCAGTTTACAGAGATATTTCTCTCACCCAACATGGGTATATGTAAAAATACACCCCAAACCACATTGCCCTACTTCTCCCGAGCACGGCGATACCACATGAGTGACACTTTTTTTGCAGCCTGGGTGCGCAAAAGGGCCCAAATTCCAACGAGTACCTTTAGATTTCACAGGGCTGCTCACAATTTAGCCCCGCCCAAAATGCCAGAACAGTAAACACACCCCACAAATGACCCCATTTCGGAAAGTAGACACCCCAAGGTATTCACTGACCTAACCCCTCAAGTAAACACTGTAAAAAAAAAAAAAAAACTTTGTCAAAAAGCCATTTTTTTGTCACCTTACATCACAAAAAGTGTAATAGCAAGCGATCAAAAAGTCATATGACCCCCCCCAAATAGTGCCAATCTAACCGCCACCTCATCCCGCAAAAATTATACCCAACCTGAGACGATCGCCTAAAAACTGAAAAAAATATGGCTCTCAGACTATGGAAACACTAAAACATGTTTTTTTGTTTCAAAAGGATATTATTGTGTAAAACCAAAATAAATAAAAAAAGTATACATATTGGGTATCGTCGCGTTCAGTAACGACCTGCTCTATAAAAATATAACATGACCTAACCCCTCAGGTGAACGCTGTAAACATAAAAATAAAAACGTTGTAAAAAAGTAATTTTTTGTCACCTTACATCACAAAAAGTGTAATAGCAAGTGATCAAAAAGTCATATGCACCCCAAGATAGTACCATTCAAACCGCCATCTCATCCTGCAAAAAATGAGCCCCTACATAGGACAATCGCAAAAAAAAAAAAAACCTATGGCTTTCAGAATGTGGAGACACTAAAAAATCATTTTTCAAAAATGCTTTATTATGTAAAACTGAAACAAAAACCCCAAAAAGTAGTCATATTTGGTATTGTCGCGTCAGTAACAACCTGCTCTATAGAAATAGCATGCGATCTAACCTGTCAGTTCAACGATGTAAATAACAAAAAATACAAAACTGTCCCAAAACAGCTATTTTTTTGCAAATTATCCATTTTAATCAATTTTTCCAGTAACAAAGCAAGGGTTAACAGCCAAACAAAACTCAATATTTATTGCCCTGATTCTGTAGTTTGCAGAAACACCCCATATGTGGTCGTAAACTGCTGTATGCCCAAACGGCAGGGCACAGAAGGAAGGGAACGCCATATGATTTTTGGAAGGCGGATTTTGCTGGACTGTTTTTTTTGAGACTATGTCCCATTTGAAGCCCCCCCGATGCACCCCTACAGTAGAAACTCCAAAAAAGTGACCCCATTTTGGAAACTACAGGATAAGGTGTCAAAAAACACTTTTTTTGACGCAAGGTAACAAAAAATTGAAATTCTGAAATTTCATCTCCATTTGCCAATAACTCTTGTGGAACACCTAAAGGGTTAACAAAGTTTGTAAAACTAGTTTTGAATACATTGAGGGGTGTAGTTTCTTAGATAGAGTCACTTTTATGGAGTTTCTATTCTAGGGGTGCATCGGGGGGGGGGGGGGCTTCAAATGGGACATGGTGTCAAAAATCCAGTCCAGCAAAATCCGCCTTCCAAAACCCATATGGCGTTCCTTTCCTTCTGCGCCCTGCCGTTTGGCCATACAGTAGTTTAGGACCACATATGGGGTGTTTCTGCAAACTAGAGAATCGGGCAATAAATATTGAGTTTTGTTTGGCTGTTAACCCTTGCTTTGTTACTGGAAAAAATGGATTCAAATGGAAAATTTTCCAAAAAATCGAAATTCAGAAGTTTTATCTTTGTTTGCCATTAACTCTTGTGGAAAACCTAAAGGGTTAATGACGTTTGTAAAATCAGTTTTGAGTACCTTCAGTGGTGTAGTTTCTAGAATGGGGTCATTTTTGGGTGGTTTCTATTATGTAAGCCTCGCAAAGTGACTTCAGACCTGAACTGGTCCCTAAAAAGTGGGTTTTTGAAAATTTCTGAAAAATGTCAAGATTTGCTTCTAAACTTCTAAGCCTTGTAATGTCCCCAAAAAATGAAATGGCATTCCCAAAATGATCGATACATGAAGTAGACATATGGGGAATGTAAATCAATAACTTTTTTTGGCAGTATTACTATGTATTCTAGAAGTAGAGAAATTGAAACTTGGAAAATTGCAAATTTTTCAAAATTTTTGGTAAATTTGGTATTTTTTTATAAATAAAAATGAAATTTTTCGACTTTATTTTACCACTGTCATGAAATACAATATGTGACGAAAAAACAATCTCAGAATGGCCTGGATAAGTAAAAGCGTTTTAAAGTTATCACCACATAAAGTGACACTAGTCAGATTTTGAAAAAATGGCCTGGTCCTTAAGGTGAAATAGGGCCGTGTCCTTAAGGGGTTAAGCTAGGGGGGCTGAAGTGGTTAAAGAGGTTGTCCGATCCTAAAATCAAAATTCTTTTTATGTGCTCCTAACACCTCTCACCATGCATACATATGCCCCCAATACCTGTTTTTCAAGTCTGAGCTTTCCTTCCCCCCTAGAAGACATCAGATTATCCTGGCAGATCTGTTTACTTTCTCCCCTTCTAGTTTTGTTGAATACATAACTTTATTGATACACAAGCCTGGCTGCACTGCACAGAGATGAGTCACAGGCTAGCCACACCCCCACACTGCTCTGTCTGCAGCAGCTACACCCATTACAACTCCTGTGTCCATCTTTCTGCACACAGACATGAATCTACTTCTCAGTCAGTGTCTAAGGGTCCTTTCACACTGGCGTTTTTCTTTTCCGGCATGCATTCTGAATGGAGAGAAATCCGTTCAGGATGCATCAGAATGTCTTCAGTTCAGGACCGGAACGTTTTTTGGATGCAGCAAATACCGCAACATACTGCGCTTTTTGCTCCGTCCAAAAATCCGAAACACTTGCCGCAACGACGGATCCGGAATAATTGCCCATTGAAAGGCATTAATCCGGATCCGGCCTTAAGCTAAACGTTGTTTCGGCGCATCGCCGGATCCGACGTTTAGCTTTTTCTCAATGGTTACCATGGCAGCCAGGACGCTAAAGTCCTGGTTGCCATGGTAAAGTGTAGTGGGGAGCGGGGGAGCAGTATACTTACCGTCCGTGCGGCTCCCGGGGCGCTCCAGAGTGACGTCAGGGCGCCCTACACGCATGGATCACGTGATCGCATGGATCACGTGATCCATGCGCATGGAGCGCTCTGACGTCATTCTGGAGCGCCCGGAGCCGCACGGACTGTAAGTATACCGCTTCCCACTACACTTTACCATGGCAACCAGGACTTTAATAGCGTCCTGGCTGCCATAGTAACCTGAAAGCATTTCGAAGACTGATCAGGATCCTGATCAGTCTTCTAATGCTTTCAGGCGACTTGCGTTCTGACGGATCCGGCGGGACGGAAGTGCCTGCCGGATCCTCAGAACGCAAGTGTGAAAGAGGCCTAAATCCCATCACTGACTGTCCACAGGCACTGCCCTCATCATCTCCAGAGTGTGAAAAACAGCTTGAATCAGCAAGCGTATCCAATTATATATGTATCTAATCCTATCCTGTGTGATACAGCCTGCAGAGCGGTGTATCAAATCCCAACACTGACATTGCTAAAATGTGTATCTAATCCCATTTTGTATGATCCTGTCTGCACAGCTGTGTATCTAATCGCTTATGCACACCACCGTATCCATTTTGCGATCCACATTTTTTGCAGTCCTATTGAGTTCGATGGATTTGAGGTCCTCATTTTGAGGACCAGAATAGGACATGTTCTGTTTTTACTGGAACTGACATACGGATATAAAAAACACACTGATGATGTCCCTGTGCTTTCCATATCTGTATGTCAGTTCTGCGACAGATAAAAAATGACTGTTAAAAAATGTGAATCGCACACGGACAGTAACCTCATTTAGTGGATCCGCGACTTGCAGACCGCAAAACAGATACGGTTCTGTGCACGAGCCCTATCACTTATACTGAGTGCCCATAACAATGACATCCACAGTGCCCCATAACAGTGACATCCACAGTGCCCCAAAACAGTGACATCCACAGCGCCCCCATAACAGTGATGTCCACAGTGCCCCATAACAGTGACATCCACAGCGCCCCCATAACAGTGACATCCACAGTGCCCCATAACAGTGATGTCCACAGTGCATCCATAACAGTGACGTCCACAGCGCCCCCATAACAGTGATGTCCACAGTGCCCCCCATAACAGTGACATCCACAGCGCCCCTATAACAGTGACATCCACAGCGCCCCTATAACAGTGACATCCACAGTGCCCCATAACAGTGATGTCCACAGTGCCCCCCATAACAGTGACGTCCACAGTGCCCCATAACAGTGACATCCACAGCGCCATCCATAACAGTGACGTCCACAGTGCCCCATAACAGTGACGTCCACAGTGCATCCATAACAGTGACGTCCACAGTGCCCCATGACAGTGATGTCCACAGTGCCCCATAACAGTGACTTCCACAGTGCCCCCATAACAGTGACCTCCACAGCGCCCCATAACAGTGACCTCCACAGCGCCCCCATAACAGTGACATCCACAGTGCCCCATAACAGTGACGTCCACAGTGCATCCATAACAGTGACGTCCACAGTGCCCCATGACAGTGACGTCCACAGTGCCCCATAACAGTGACGTCCACAGTGCCCCCATAACAGTGACGTCCACAGTGCCCCCATAACAGTGACCTCCACAGCGCCCCCATAACAGTGACCTCCACAGTGCCCCCATAACAGTGACATCCACAGCGCCCCCATAACAGTGACATCCACAGTGCCCCCATAACAGTGACATCCACAGTGACCCCATAACAGTGACGTCCACAGTATACAGTATAGGAATACTGAGGGGGCCTTCCAGCTCTCTCATGGATTGTCACCCAGCTTTCCTGGTCTCCTGAGGAGAACATATCTCAGTGCGGGAACATATAGAGAAGTCATCAAATGATTTAGCCATTCAGGAGTCTTAGTTCTCATAGGAGCTGCAACCCGGCTTTCTAAGACTCCTGAATGGCCAACTTATTTGACTTCTCTATATGTTCCTATACTGATATGAATTCTCCTCAGGAAACCAGGAAAGCTGGGTGACAGCCTGTATACCACACAGCTCTCCTAGGAGCTGCCACCTGGCTTTCTGTGTGTGGTATACAGGCTGTCACCCAGCTTTCCTAAAAAGGAACAGAACCTAGAACTTGCGGAATGGTAAATGCCCGGATGGAGCACGGTGCAGGAATGGCCACCAGTTGTGGCTAGCAGGAGGATGATGGGCTGATTGTCCTCCCTCCACCGCTGCCTGTGCTCCCGCTCAGCCTGCCCCGCACTAAGATCAAATGCAGACGTCCGAGGAACACAGATGCCGGGCTGGATTCCTGCTTAGTGCAGGAGCGCACGGCGTCATTGGTTGCTATGACGCCGTGCACTTCCTTCAGCCGCTACTGTACACTAATAAACTGGTATGATCTATAGGAGTGTATTAGTGTACAGTAGCGGCTGCAGGAAGCGCACGGCATCATAGCAACCAATGACGCCGTGCGCTCCTGCACTAAGCAGGAATCCAGCCCGGCATCTGTGTTCCTCAGGACGTCTTATAACCCCTCTTTCCCCATGGAGGCTCTCTCACCGGCACATGGGCTCTGATGTCTGCCCTCAGACATGGACGCTGGGCCCCGCAGTCATGTTCAGGAGACTGGGGGACCACAGAGGAATCTCCCGTCTCCGCTGTGGGTCAGTCCCAGCCTGCTCCTGCACAGCGCTTACATCGCGCTGTGCAGGAGTCAGTACAGGCTTCACATAGAAGCCTGTACAATATAGACAGTGGTACTGCGCATGCTCACTAGCATTCAGCCTAGTGAGCTGTGAAGACGGCCGGGCGGAGCTTTCTCCAGCACGAGGCGGTGACGTCACTCGTGACGATCCGTCTCCTATTGGAGAAAGGAAGAGAAGACAGGAAAAGAAGAAGACGGTCTTCAGACGGAAGCAGGGAAAAGCCATCTGGAGGGACCACGTGACCGGGAGGCAGATCTCAAGAACGGCTGCACTGTGGAAGGTAAGTATATGTGCAATAATCTTTCCTCCACAGGTTAGATTCAAAGAGCAAAAAAAAGGTTAAGCCCGGAGAACCCCTTTAATGACTCTATATTGACAGAGAGCGTTCAGCAGAATTGCCACTGTGGTGCCAATATTCTTAAAGAGTCAAAAGCACAGCCCGGAAACTATAGGCCGGTAAGTTTAACTTCTGTTGTGGGTAAGCTGTTTGAAGGTTTTCTAAGAGATGCTATCTTGGAGTACCTCAATGAAAATAAGAATATAACATCTTATCAGCATGGTTTCATGAGGGATCAGTCATGTCAAACTAATTTAATCAGTTTCTATGAGGAGGTAAGTTCTTGACTTGACAGCGGCGAATCAATGGATGTCGTATATCTGGACTTCTCCAAAGCATTTGACACTGTACCTCATAAAAGGTTAGTATATAAAATGAGAACACTTGGACTAGGAGAAAATATCTGTATGTGGGTAGGTAACTGGCTCAGTGATAGAAAACAGAGGGTGGTTATTAACGGTAGATACTCAGATTGGGTCACTGTTGCTGTGTGGCCGCAGGCCTCTGTAAGCCCACTCACCGCTGCAGCCTGCGACTCTGACTTCAACAAAACGCCTGTTCAATTTTTGCTGTGAGCAGCACCAGAATTCAGAACAGGCCCAAGCAATTCTACCTGCAGGGTAGATGCTTTTTCCTAGTGGGCTAAAAGATCTTTCTGTCATCATTGTCCATGTGACCATACTTGTGGGTGAGGAGCCAGAGGAACAGAGAGCTATTTCCTTGTAGTTAAATAGAGGAGCAGTGCTGGAGTTCCATGAGTCCTAACTGAAATATTGTGTGGGGGTCGGAGAGGGAGTATGTGTGTGTATTGTAACAGTATTTTTAAGTACTGATTGGTTCGTGTAATAGTTTACAAGTTTTCTTTGTAATGAAGTGGGTTAGAGATAGTACCCACCGCTCCATTCTTGAGTGATCTCAGAGACATGCGTGATGCACACTGGAGGGGGGGCTGATGAGAATAAGTATGGTCTGCACTAACAAATGAATTGGGATTCGACCAGGAACTACATCCTAGGTAGGATATACGTATTGTTTGCCCTATCTCTTGTACACATGGGGTGTTGGTCATGTGTTATAACGTAGTAGTCCCCAACCCTTGTATGTATAGTGACCCCAACCCTTACAAGGAGTACATATGATGATAGGGCACATACGATGATCTGCTGTTTATATGGCAGGGATGGATTTTTACTTTAAATACAAGCTTCCCAATAGGTCTTAATTATTGTTCAGATTTGCTCACGTTTTATTAATAATGTCATGTATCCTTTGTATTTGTACATGTTGTGCTATCTTCTTGCTGCCGGCTATTTTAAATTCATATAAGGAGGAGCGCTATTTATAATTACATATGTATCTCATTTAGATTAAAATACATGTAGCCACACCTATAAAATAAAATGTCGTTTACATGCACTTTAGTCTATGACTAGGACCTTATTGGTCGAAACGCATTAGCCTACCATCATGTCTGTGTGTGTATTTTAATATTTATATATGGAATCTACTGATCTTACTCGCTGGATCCATCAGTTTTTCTTCTGTAGGTATTCTGATTGCCTGTTTGGAGTTGGGCAGGGATTTTTTTCCCCTTAAATCAGGAAAATTGGCTTCTACCTCACAGTTTTTTTTTGGGATCAACTTGCAGGATAACTGGCTGAACTGGATGGACGTCTTTTTTCAGCCTAACAAACTTTCTTACTATGTTACTATGCCTAGAAAACTCTTCATTAGAAGTAAATGAGGTCCCCTCCAGACCATTGTGTCTATGGACCATGGTGCTAACATAAAGCAATTTTCTTAATGCTTACAAAATGCTGTTCAGAAAAGCTTAGGCAAAATGGCATCACAAATATTCATGTTCAGAAAATAGTAAAAAGTAAGTAGAAACTCCACTATCACCTTCTGCTGCTCGCACAGGCTTTCCAGAATGTGCAAGGTGGAGCAGGATGGAAGAAGTGCAGTGCAGACAGGCTAGCAGCAGCAACGTGAAGATGCCGAAAGCGCGCACAGACAGCCCACACTTTCTGCAGGAGCTCTGATATCTTGGGGTCATTTTTCAGGAACATCTGCGCTACCAAATTCAGCACCTGTGCCAGGCAAGGGTTGTGCGTCAAACAGGCTAGGCCAAGAGCTGCTACGAGATTTTGTCCGTTATCACCTCAACGCCGGGCTTTGGCTCAGCAGCACCAACCACTGATCAGTCTCTTCTTCTATGCCTGGCCATAGCTCCTGCGCGGTGTGGGTTTTTTCCCCCCCAAACAGAAGAGTTTCATGACAGACTGCGGTCATTTTCCCCTGGCTGTGCTGAAGTTGGTGGTGCAGGTGTTACGCTGACCGGATGAGGAGGTAATCGAGGAGGAAGCGGAGTAGGAGGAACCCAGAAACGTCCAGCAATCCTTGGTGGTGGTATCAAATGCGCCAAACCGCTTTCTGCCTCAGGCCCAGCTGCCACTACAGTGGGCAGTTAGGGAGCTATAACATCCCTACCCGTGCTTACTAGTCCACATATCAGTGGTTTTGTGGACCTTGCCACTGATGGCGTTGTGCAGTGCACACCTGATTTTGTCTGCCACTCGTTTATGCAGGGATGGCCCGTCTGGAATAGTAGTGACGGCTGGGAACCACGTACTGTGGGACAGCCACCGTTATTAGTTTTTAAAAGTGTCCGTCTCCACCAGATGGAATGGCAGCATTTCAAAGGCCAGGAATTTTGAAATGCTGGCATTCAGGGCCAAGGCTCACAGGTGGGTAGGGGGGTACTTCCTCTTTCTCTCCAGTGTTTGGGGGATGGACAGCTGAAAGATTCCATGGGACAGTGTGGAAATACTCTGTGACACTGCTAGTAGTTGTGGTGCTGGCAGATTCTCTCTTTGCGGGGAGCCAAGTGGCCCTGTCGCACCAGAGCGGGAGGAAGAGGCCGAGACCACAGCAGAATAGGCAGCAGGAGGAGCCTCAGATTTTTTGTGGTTCTTCAAGTGTCTACTCCACTGCAGCTTGTACTTTGCATTTAGAACGATTATGCCTCGCTTCAGGCTCTGACTGTACAGTGTGCAAACTGCCGTGTCTTGAACGTCCTGTCGCCTGTGTGCACCAGAGGAAGGCGTTTCATGTGGTCGCGTAGCTGATACAGCTCAATGTCCTCTCCCTGCAGCAGGAGCTCCGCCACCAACAGCACCACGACCATGTCCCTTATTTGATGCTTCCTCTCATTCTTTCAGGGCACCCACAAAAGTGACAGCCAGATTAACAATTGTATATCCATGTCACGGATGCAAAGGTGTTTTGCGCATCTACAAAATGGGTTTAGGTCACCCACAGAATTAACTATTCTATTTCAGTGCCACAGATCCAAAGGAGGTGTTTTGCGCCCCAAAAAAGGGTTTATGTCACCCACAGAATTAACTATTCTATTTCAGTGTCAGGAACGCAAAGGTGGTGTTTTGCACCCCAAGAAATGGGTTTATGTAACCCACAGAATTAACAGACAGATTAACTATTGTATTTCCAGGTCACAGGTGCAAAGGATTTGTATTTCACCCCAAAAAATGGTTATAGGTCACCAACAGAATTAACAGTCAGATTAAGTATTGTATTTCTGTGTCATGGGTGCAAAGTCCGTGTTTGGGTGCCCGGACCCCACAATGTTTGGTAAGAACATCCCTATTCCTAATGCTTTCTAAATGCAGTTAAGAAAAGCTCAGGTAAAATGGCAGCCCCCATAATTATGTTCAGGAAACATAATACAAAAGTTTGTGAGAAAAAATAAATGCTTTCTAAATGCAGTTAAGAACAGCTCAGATAAGATGGCAGCCCCCATAATTACGTTCAGGAAACATAAAACAAAAGTTTGTAAGAAAAAATAAAAAAGGTCAGGAAGAAAGGATATGTGATGCTACCTGGTTTTAACTAGCAGATACATTTGTGACATATTTCCTTTAAGAGTCCAGAAGGTGGCCATGTCAGCTTTTCTAGGAAGATCCTCATCTTTAGAGCCTTTAATTAAAAAAATTGGCAAAAAGGCAACTAGAATAAGAAAGACTATATTAAAATATCTCTCTCGGTGGGATTTATCCATGATGTTGAAATTACTATGTGCTGCTCCTTTTGAACTGCTAGAAGTTGATTTCAAATTTCTTTCTCTGAAGATTACTTTTCTTTCAGCCATAATGTCAGCTAAGCGAATTGGGAAGCTCCAGGCTTTTTCTTCCTAAAGAATTCTATTGATATTCCTACCATCCTTTATACCGAAGGTGGCTTCCTTCTGTGACTTGAATCAAGTAATCTCACTTCCAGTTCTTGCTCCTAAAGAGAATGAGGATTCTTTTAACTATTGGATTTTTTCAGGACTCTAAAAATGTATCTATAAGGAACTTCTAATTTTTATAAAGCAGAAAATCTACTTGATCTATTATATGGGAAAAATAAGGTGTTTAAGATAGCTAAACTTACTCTTTGAAGATCGATGACAGAGGTCATTAGGTTAGCTTCCTCATCCCAGAGCTTAGAACCTCCTAAATTTGTTCATGTCCATTTTCCCCGGGCCGTTTTTACATCTTGGGTGAGAGACATCAGCTTTTGCTTGAGCAGATTTGTAATGCTGCATCTTGGAGTACTTACTTCATTAACCATAGGTTGGATTCTAGGTTTTTGGAAAATACTGCCTCTGAGCAGTCTATTCTGAATTCTGCATGCGAAGGAGGCCCTCTCTATGTGGGTTCCGCTTGCTAATTCCCCATATCCATGCTGCTGGTTAGGACATAAGGGAAGCGTTGATTTCTAACAATCCGTTTTCCCTTAGTACGAACAGCAGCACCCGTCCCCATCCTTCCTTTTTGGTTTCTTTATTATTAACACAGTGTAAGTAGGTAGGAGACACCTTTTATAGGCTCATTAAAAAGTCCATCTGTCCTATCAGTTCACAGGGACAACAGAGTAATGTTAAAAAGCAATGCTTACAGGTATTAATTTCATATCTCATATATATATAAAAATAAAATACTGTCTGTCTAGACGTCCGGACGTTTTTTATGCGCGACCAAACGACTGGACCGATATTCACCAAATTTGGCACACAGGTACATCAGGTGTCCGGGAAGGTTTTAGACCGGGTCTCAGCTCTCTAGGACTTACCGTTCCTGATATATTCCCAAAAAATGACCTTCATTAGCCAATACAAGGCAGCAAAGCCTTTAACTTGAATTCAAACTGTCACTTACTGCTCCCTGACAGTTTATCTCCACACAGTTTTACTCCAGGCAACCATAACAACTCAGCCAAGTCTCATCACTGCTCTAGATTACGTTTAAAGGAAATCTCTCACCAGGATAATCACTATAGAAGTAAAGCCATGGCCTGATAGCACTAAGTACCTTATTTCCTGAGGTTTCCATAACAACTCAGCCATTTCTCTTCACTGCTGCAGGTTAGCTTTAAAGGGGCAGAGCGCTAGGGAGGTCACAGTTCAGGGGGAAAGTAGGGTGGCCATTCAAGTCACCCTTAAAACCCTGCCCCCAGGTCCAGATAAGCCACACCTCTGATTTGGTTAGGCCACACCCCCTCCAGAGGTGGGACAGTGATTTTCTCCCTGCAGCTCACATTCAGACAGAACAGTGCTGCTGTCTTACAGTGAACTGTTTAAAAGGACACGCCCCCGATCCTGTTAGTGGGAGGGGGGGGGGGTGGCCTAAGCAAACAGTGAAAAATGAAGATTAAAAATCAACTTCTGTCAGCTGCAGAGATGAGAGGGACGGTGACTTTATCTCTGCAGCCCACACTCAGAGAAGATACAGCTGCTGTCTTAGGGTGAGCTGTTGAAAGGCCACGTCTCTGATTCGGGTAGGCCATGCCCCCTCCCCTCCTGAGGTGGGAGGGAGGGTGATTTTCTCCATGTAGCTCGCATTCAGACAGAACATTGCTGCTGTGTTAGAGAGAGCTGTTTAAAAGGACACGCCCCCAATCCTGTTAGACCACGCCCCCTCCCACTAAGCGAACAGGGATTGAAAAAATAAAGTAAAAAATCAACTTTTAGGTCCGCTAAGCCAGTGTTTGCCAACCAGTGTGCCTCCAGCTGTTGCAAAACTACAACTTCCAGCATGCCCGGACAGCCTTTGGCTGTGTGGGCATGCTGGGAGTTGTAGTTTTGCAACAGCTGGAGGCGCACTGGTTGGGAAACACGGCGCTAAGCCACACCCCCGATACATTTAGGACACACCCCTCCCCCTCTGCAGCCAATGAGTATTGACAAAATGAAGTTAAAAATCAACTTCTGTCAGCTGCAGAGGTAGGAGGGACGGTGACTTTCTCTTTGCAGCTCACACCGTACTGCTGTCTTAGATTAAGATGTTCAAAAGGACACGCCCCAATCCAGTTAGGCCACGCCCTCTCCCACTCAGCCAACAGGAATTGAAAAAATAAAGTTAAAAATCAACTACTAGGTACACAGCTCAGCAGACAGGATATGATTAGATACACAGCTCAGCAGACAGCATCGCACAGGATAGAATATTAGATACATGCTCAGCAGACAGTATCACACAGGATATAATATTAGATACACGCTCAGCAGACAGTATCACACAGGATAGGATTAGATACACAGTTTAGCAGACAGTATCATACAACATAAGATTAGATACACAGCTCATCAGTTAGTATCACACAGGCTAGGATTAGATACACAGCTCCGCAGACAGTATCACACAACATAAGATTAAATACACAGCTCAGCAGATGGTATCACCCAGGACAGGATTAGATACACAGCTCAGAAGACAGTGGGGCGGGTACTATAGAGGTCACTGTTATGGGGGATACTGTTGATATCTTTTTACGACACACTGAAACATGAAACGAAATAGATGAAATATACCCGTGCGAAGTCGGGTCCTTCTGCTAGTACTGTATATAAAAATGAATTTCTGTTTGTCCGTCTGTTCTTTATGCACAGCCAAATGACTGAACCGACCTGCACCAAATTTGGCATATAGTTACATTGGGTGTCCAGGAAGGTTTTTGTAAAGATCTCGGCTCTCTAGGACGTACGATTCTTGAGATATTCCCAAATAAATGTTATAAAAATAGCCGGGCACTCTATCACTCTGGGAACAAGTGTTTATTCATGTAAATCTTAAAAAATGTTTTTTGAAGATTTACATGAATAAACACTTGTTCCCAGAGTGATAGAGTGCCCGGCTATTTTTATAACATTATTATTATTGGTCATTGGTAGAGTGGGTGCTACTACCTAGCCGAGAGCACCTAGTTCCAACCGACTGCCCTTTCAGTGCGCCAATTATCATTGTTTTTAATTCCCAAATAAATGTATTGGCCAATAGGAGCTCGCAGGTTCTTCACTCATATCCTAACTGCCATACACACGGTCACATGACCCTTATTAGCCAATAGAAGCTTGCAAGTCCTTGAGTCTTAACATAACAGTTTTACACCAGGTTTCCATAACAACACAGCCATTCTTTTTCACTGTTATAGGTTACTTTTAAGTGGTTGAGGGTGCTGTGGAGGTCACTGTTAAGGGGGAGGGCCGCCGTCGAGGTCATTGTTAAGGGGTGGGGTGTGGTTGAGGGGCCAGGTGCGGTGAAGGACACTGTTAAAGGAGGCAGGACGCTATGGAGATCAATGTTAAGGGGGTGCGTGCAATGAAAGTCACTGTTAAGGGGACAGGGTTCTGTGTAGGTCATTGTTAAAGGCACGGGGTTCTGTAAGGGGTCACTGTTAAGGCAGCAGGGTGCTGTGTAGGGTTACTTAACGGGGCGAGCCGCTATGGAGATCACAGTTAAGGGAGAAGGGCTCTGTGGAAGTCACTGTTAAGGGAGTGGGCCGCTATGGATATCAATGTTAAGGGGATGGGCTAGTTACATGAATAAATCACAACAAATTAAGAACACACCACAATTTTAATTTTAATCAATTTTTTTTCAGTGACAAGCTTTAGGTCAAAAATATAAAGCAACTGGCAATACATTTTAATGAATATGCCAGTCACTTTTGGAATAATATAAACCGTTCCCAATCATGGTTAGAACGGTCAGTGTCGTTTCAATGCAAGTTTCCATTTCTTGTATGTTATTAGAGATCCCAATGCTTGTTCTTGTCTTTAGTGAAGGTTGTTCTTAAATTACATAATTCTTAGGCCTTGAACGTAAGACTCCAGGGTCTATAAGTTTGAAAACAGATGATAAGACAATTAGTTTTAATAACAACAATCTATAAGGAACCAATGACAACAATACACGACAAGGGTAAACACTAACCCTGGGTTCACACCTGGGCGTTTTACAGCGCGTTCAAACGCGCTGTAAAACGCTCAACAGATTAAAACCAATGCATCCCTATGGCAGTGGTTCACACTTGAGCGTTTTACAGCGCGTTTGAACGCGCTGTAAACGCCCAACGCATAAACAAGTACTTGAGCTTCTTTTGGGGCGTTTGACGCGCGTTTTGTGATTGACACCACAGTAGTCAATCACAAGAACGCGCGTACGAACGCGCGTTTCCTATTTGCAAAAACGCGCAAAAAAACGCGCGTCAAAAACGCGCGTAAAACGCGCGTTTTTGGAACGCTCAGGTCTGAACCCAGGGTAAGGGGCACATTTATTAAGACCAGCGTTTTAGATGCCGGTCTTAAAAAACCCTATACCTGGTGGTGGATCCGCCAGAGTTATGAAGAGGCGCAGGCCTCTCCATAACTTCGGTGGATCCACCGGCGCTACTAAATGTAAGACAGCTTTCTTGCTGGCTTACATTTAGACCATTTTCTACGCCTAAAACAGGCAAGGACCTTTGCGCCTCAATCCTAATTTCGGTGTATTTCTGTTTCATAAATGACCCCCTAAATACTTACAGAATACCCTACTAATATTAAAGAAGTACTCAGGCTTCTGACTATTGATAGCCATTCCTTAGGATATCAATCGATATCAGAGCGGTGGGGGTCTGACTATGGCACCCCGCTAATCAGCAATTTGAAGGGGCCGAGGCTCTCATGTGAAGCCAGAATACCTATTTAACAATGCAAAGTTCTACTATTCTAGCAGCAGATATTTCTTAAAAGAAAACACATAGGGAAAAAAATAGCTCAGCAGACTACATTATTCAGGCTATGAAGCATGACTGAAGCGACCCAGTAATAGTGTGAGAAGAGCATTACATTTAACAATGCCTCATGTGAAAGCAACACAGCGGACCCTGACAACACATAAAGGAAAAGATTTACAGTCAAGGTAAGGGCTCATGCACACGAACGTATGTATTTTGCGGTCCGCAAAACACGGATCCGCAAAAAATATGAACGACAGCTGGCCCCTAATAGAACAGGCCTAATCCTTGTCCGTAATACGGAAAATAATAGAATGTTTTATTTAATTTTTTTGCAGAACGGACATGCAGACATACAAAAAAGCACACAAAGTAACTTCCGTTTCTTTTGCGGACCCATTGAAATGAATGGTTCCGCATACAGTCCCCCCCCCATAAAAAAAAATAAAAATAACGGAACGGACATAGAAAATAAGTTTGTGTGCATGAGCTCTAACACTGAACACAGGCTCATCATAAAAAATAATGACAAGTATCTGAAGCAGTACAATACTGAAGCACCAATTGCTAGAACATACCTTAAAGTCCCAAATAGTCATAGCACCATCAATGCCTGTGGTACAAAACTTACGGCAGTCAGATTTATCCCCATCATAAATGGACACCTGGCTGTAAGACAGAACAGAAACGAGTTATTATATTAGAATTAGGACTTTAGTTTACTAAATGTACCGCTTTCCCCATCCCCAAAGGAGCTGTAGAGTGGCTGTAAGGGCGGGTGGTGTCATATGAGCCACTGCAGCCAATGACAGCCGGCAATGGTCACATGTCCTCCATGCTTGAGGGACACATCACTGCAGCGACCAGTCATTGGCCGCACTGGCACACGTCACCTTTTCCCATTCCGGAAGCTGACCATCAGGAAAAGAGGGGATTGGGGGGGGGGGGGGGGGAGGCTGGCAAAAATTATTTTAAAACTGGACAACAATGGATATAATTTTTCACTGTCAAATGAAAAGAAAGTTCCATAAGTAATACCAGTGTCTGTGGCCTTCACACTACTGTGGTTTATGAATGTGATAGATCTTAGGGACTGACCTCCATTTCATTTTATATTTAGATAACAAGGCAATAGGAGAGTTAGGCTACTTTCATATGTGCAGCACTAATTCTGCCAGAGTTCTCCAGATCCGGCCCTGCCAGATCCAACTGGAATGTCTGATGGCCGCAATAACTATAATGGGGTCTGGCAGAAATCTGGCAAAAATGCAGAGAATTGGCCAGGCAGAAACCGTTGCATGCTGCGGTTTGTGTTCGGCCAATTCCAGACATTCTCTGCCTGATCACCCTGCCGCACACGTGAAAGTAGCCTTATGTTTCCAATACTGTACAGTGGTGAAAATACCAGGGTAATTGATGTTTTGTTACTGAGCCAGCAAGAAATGCTGGGATTTCATGCAAGAAGCCTACAGAATTGAGAATACAGGATCAGTAGAAAGCAAGTAAAGCTTCTCAGCTTGTTATGCTTAAGACTAAGGGAATAGTTTAGTTATTTCACGTTATCCCCTATGCACAGGATAAGAGTTAAATATTAGATTGGTGGGAGTCCAACGGCTGGAACCCCCCACGGGAACCCCTAACCTGTAGGGCATGGGCACTGCCGCTCCACTCATCCCTCTGGGGCTGCTGGAGGTATTAAAGTGCTCAGCTACTTCCAGGTAGCTATACAGAGATGAATGGAGAGTCAGTGCGCGTGCATCACCTGTCGCTCTGATCTTCAGGGGGAAGTGGATAACTTGAAATAACTGGAATACCCCTTTAATTCTATAGGTAAAATGATAGAACAGTCAGTGGATTGCATGGCTTTAGAATTATTCATGGGATTAAAATTGGTCTCTCTAATAAAAATGTCACACTAAAGTAATTTCTATTCTGAATCACCAGGAGTTGCCCTTTCTACTACACATATGCCTTACGTTATGCTGTTTTGGTGAAGGGTCTCCAGGTTAGTATTGCGGTCCTCTGTAGTCGCTCTCTTATCCATGTTTCTAAAGCGCTCCATAGCAGAAATATTGCGCTGAGTGCTCTGCTTGGGAATGTCCAGTTTGGAAACAAATGTCAACGAGCCATGGTCATCATAGGTGAAAAGCATAGGACAGCAATCATGCCCCTAAATGACAAGAATAAGGATTGAATACTTTTACAAAATAAGATATTATTTCATTTATTAAATTGTCACATCAAAATAAAACAGCACAAATGTAGCCATATACATTCCTGAGGTCTTGCAATGCTCTGCCATCTAATAGAAAATCATCGTTGCACATTTCCAGTCATCTCTACGTGGCTTACTCCAGAAGCTCATGAAGCCAATCATAGTTAAAGAGGACCTGTCATCTCTCCTGACACATCTGTTAGTGCCTGCTTTCATTTCCCAGGCAAGAACGATTCGGGCATCTTTTCATATAAGTCTATGCTGTTCTGTTACTATCAGAAGTTTATTCATAAATCTGCAGTTGGGCGTCACTAGTTGGGGGTGTGTCCCTGCAGAGTCTCACGCAGACAGCACTGATTGGACAGTGTCAGACCGTGAAGGGACACCTCCCAACTGGTAACACCCAGTTGGAGATTCATGAATAAACTTCTAGTAGCAATAACTGAGGAATGGAACAGAATTATATGAAAAGATACTCCTGAATCATTATTGCATGAAGAATAAAACTATTTAGTATAACATGCGTGTCTTCTTTAATGGCTGAATAAATGGAAAAGCTGTGCGGAGGGGACAGGAGAAGTGGCATAGTACATTCTTAGCACTGGTCCCTCTTCATTTTTATGTTTGGTGGTGGTTCACTGTGGTTGCACCCCCCCCCCCCTCCAACAACGAACAACAATAGTAAATGTGAGCAATATACCATAAAAGTCTATCCCAAGACAACCCCCATGGTAACAGCCAACGTTTGAACCTTTCCAACATGAAAAATGGTACTTACAGCTGCAATCACACTGTTCTCAGAGACAAATGTGACACTCAGCAGAGGCAAGAATTCAGTCTTCAGCTGGGAAACACTGCAAACACAGAGCCAAAGGGTACTGCCCAGTTAATAAGGGTATATCAGATAGGAACAAGTCTGAGAATGGTATGTCATGCTATTTTCTTTAAAACACCACCTAAGTCACTTTAGAACTTTAGATAGTAGGTAACTTACCTCATGTTGTTTGATGCATCAACTATAGACACAATGCTGTCATGGCTGACCCAAGCCAAGCGATTTCCGCTAGCAGAAAAGCTGACGCTGTGAACCCAGCCGCCACTGCCAGCTCCTCCAAACTCTGACATTAGTTGGCCAAAAGGCATTTTGGATCCCCATGGAGTACTAGCAGGCTTCTCATCAACCTCCTTAATGTATGCCGAAAACACCCTGTGAATACAGACAGTCACATCTAACAAAGGGGAACACGTGAAGTTGATTTTCTGGGACATTTCACGAATGGCAATGCCTCTTCACCAACACGCTGATCGCTGCACGGAATACCATACCTGGTCTTGAAGTCACAGGATCCGGCTGCTAGAAGCACATTATTGGGGTGCCAGTCAAGGCTCAGCACAGTGGAACGGATGGGCTTCTTGATGTGTTTACTCACCCACCTACAGGAGAAAAAAAAAAATCTCAGACAGATGCTCTTCTGTAATAAGTGAGACTCTAAAGGTAGAGAACTATATGGAAACTAAAGCAAGACTATGTGCCTGCAAAGGAAGTGGATTTAAAGGGGTATTCTGGTTATGTGAGGATATCCCTTACCCACAGGATAGTAGATAACTATTACAATTCCCAAAAAAGTTGGGATGCGGTATAGAATTTGCAATTCTCATAGACCTTTTTACAATTTCATGAAAAAAATAACTAATTTAGAACTTGATTAAAGCAACACATCTCAAAAAAAGTTGGGCTGAGACCATTGTGTGGCATCCTCTCTTCTTTTAACAGTCTGTAATGCAGGGTTTCCCAACTCCGGCCCTCGGGACCCAGGTGGCAAAGGGGTTTCACGGGGTATGGGGTCTCTGTTCTCATGGTAAGTGTGAGTCCCACAACCAGACTAATAGTTATCCCCTATCCTGTGATAATAACACATGGGACCTGGACTTACTACAAGCGTCTCCTAAAGGGGTTGCATAATAAAGCCCAAAAGCCCCTAGATGTATTAAAATGATTTGTATACAGTTTGTATACATAGCACTTAATCCCCGCCATTTCCAGCATGAGATCCCTGCAGCCAACCTTTGGCCTCAGGGCTCACGAGCTGTATATGGCTACATCACCGCTACAGTGTGTAAACAGAGACAGGGACTGAATCTATAGTTGATAAAGTGGCGAGTATATGATTTTTAGTGTCTCAACACATTTAGGGGCTTTGGGGAGATTCTGAAATGAGTCAGACAACTTCTTTAAAAGGTGTTGTCCCATTTCTAGGGTGAGATGGGACTACACTCCAATCCCGAGCAGGTCAGTGCTCCACCGTTTCCGTAAATACCATTGCAGTGAATGAGCTATGCAAGCAGTGTAGAAGAACAGGCTATGTTGCTTCCGTAACGCAGAGTTAAAGTAACAGCATAGGTTGCTCTGTTAAGCTGTTGGCATGTCTCCCATTCACTACAATGGCAGTTAAGGAAATTGCGGAGTGCTGGCCCTCTCATCAGTTTCGTAAGCTCGGCAACCGGGGGCCAGTGATTAGTCCCATCTTGTCCTGGAAATGGCAAAATGGGAGAACCTGTTTAACTAGGGTAGTATATTATACAAACAGATCCACTTTAAAGAGCATCTGTCAGTTATAATCAATATTGCACAACCATATATTCTCATAAATGATGCCTACTGTGAGGGTGAGGTCACTGATCAAGTCGCCTGTAAAAGAAGATGGTATTTCATGTATTCTGGGAACAGTAGAAACATAAATCACAAAATTAAATGCTTACCAGTCATTTTCTGACTCAAAGTAACACACGGATATAAGTCTTGCTCCACTTCCAACAGCAAACTTATTCTCAGATGGTGACCACTTGACAAAAGTTGCTGCCCGGTTTATTCGTAGGATTACAAGTGTAGGTTTCCACACTCCATCCTTCTGGCTCCACACATACGCATTACGATCAGCTCCACAGGTCACTATACGGTCACTTTTAGGAGCCCAATCAATACCTAGTGAAATAAAGCAGCAAGAGAAGAGAGTATATTTACACATGACAGATTTATGCCATAAGTTTCTACGACCGCTCCATTCACCTGAATAGACTATGAGGAAACAATCCCATTCACACATTTATGAAATAAATATTCAGTTGCAGAAAGTTTTGTAACAAATCTACCAAATACAAGGAAGCTGGGGCCAAATGAACACTTTGAATTCTTCATCACGTTTAACAAACCATTCCTAAAAATTGTTTTAAGTGTAAGAGGGCACATTATACTTCTTAAAGGGACCACGACCATTGGGGAACACTGTTGCTATAATGGATGTACTTGGTCTGTACAATGTTCAGGTAGGCGGTAAAACATCCACATCAACTTGCCTTTTTCCTATAGAGCATCCTGGTTCCATCTCTTCCCTATGTAAGTTATACACACGCAACCGGGGCCATCCACAGCCTAATAGAAAATGTGATTCTGAAGACCAGGCAACCTACTTCCATAGCTACATTAAGGCTAGCCTTTGCTCCCCACAGATGTGACAGAGCCTTAGTCGCCCATAACCCTGTCACTAGCTCACTGATTGTCCATCCTTGGTAGGTACTAACCACTGCAGACAGGGAACCCTCCACAAGATGCACTTACCAAGTCATCTAGCCATGACAATTTGACACTTGTCAAAGTTGCTCAGATCCTTTCAGATACCCAATTTTCTTGCTTCTAACACATTAAGAACTGGTTGTTCTTTTGATATTCCTAATGTATCCCTTCCCTTGACAAGCGCCATTTTTACAAGATCATATTAGGCTACTTTCACACTAGCGCTAGGGATCCAGCAGGCTGTTGCAGCAAGTACAGGTATGGCCCGGCAAATCGTAGCGACCTGCATGCAGATCCCATGGCCTGACAGTGCAGTGTACAGGTACCCTGTATGTTCACATTGTGTTTGTGACGTACGGTTAGCATGTACCCCTGGAAAAGCCACCAACATACACAAAATGTGTGGTTAGCCAGACAGAGGCCATAGGAGTGTCAGTTAGGCGTCATTGTAGTCCGGTATCCAGTTAAAGAGGGAAAAAAAGCTATAGCACACAATGGTACCATGACTGATGACAGGCATTTAACATCTAATTCTCAGCCATAAGGGTGATGTGAACAGAGCCTTAGAACCTGTGACGGGCCATCTAATAAGGGTGGGGTTTCTGAAGTGATATCTGAGCTCATAATAGCTCTGCTTTAGGAAGCAAGATGTATCGTGGAATGTTTTTAGCTTTTGTATGAAACATAGATTAAGGCCTCTTGCACACGACCATATGCCCTCCGAGATATACGGTCCGTGAGCGGGCCATATGTCCTGGAGCGGCATTGATCGTGCGCACGGGATTACACAGCATCATGGATTACAATGATGCTGTGCACGTCGGGCCGCCCGCTGGAGTATTGTCCCGCACTCCTCGATGCCGTATGCGTATGATCAATGCTGCTCCGGGACATATGGCCCGCTCATGGACCGTATATCTCGGAGGGCATATGGTTGTGTGCAAGAGGCCTAAGCAACACTTTTTCTGTGTCCAAAAAACCTCTTTAATTAGCAAGTTATGAGGCTGGGAATTAATTTTGGCAAAATATGAACAATTTGGATGGTTGGCCTTGACATGGAAAAATACATTAAGCACATGTAAACCTTCTTACACATTTAAAGGGTTTCTGTCACCAACTTTTGACATTATAAGCTGTCTGACATTAGCTATGTGCTAATGTCAGACCAGCTTGATAATGTCTTTTTTATAAAAATCCGCTGTATATATAGTCTGAAAAACTTACTTTTATATTATGTAAATTAGCCTCTAGGAGCAGGGGGGGCGTTGCCCTGCTCCTAGCGGCTCCGTCCGGCAACCTGCTGGCACGCCCCTTCACACTTTGATTGACAGTGCAGGGCAGCGATCCTCCTGCACTGTCTCGTTCTGAATCGCGCGCCCGCGCCGCCTGCTGTATTCGGCGCAGGCGCGGTGAGCAGAGGACAGCAGGCACCAGCGTCCTCTGCTCACCGCGCCTGCGCCGAATACAGAGCGGCGCGCGCGCGCGATTTCAGAACGAGACAATGCAGGAGGATCGCTGCCCTGCACTGTCAATCAAAGTGTGAAGGGGCGTGCCAGCAAGTTGCCGGACGGAGCCGCTAGGAGCAGGGCAACGCCCCCCCTGCTCCTAGAGGCTAATTTACATAATATAAAAGTAAGTTTTTCAGACTATATATACAGCGGATTTTTATAAAAAAGACATTATCAAGCTGGTCTGACATTAGCACATAGCTAATGTCAGACAGCTTATAATGTCAAAAGTTGGTGACAGAAACCCTTTAAGAGAGCCGATACCTCCTAGTTACTTTACCTGTAATGTGTCCATTGTGCTCCTTTAACTCATGAACTTTCACCCACTGGTTCCCATTTTGTTTGTAGATATGCACCTCATGGTTATTAGGACTTAATGCAATTTCTGTGGGGATTAATGAACACGGCAGATGAGCAATTCAAACATGTACAGCATTACAAGAAAAACAAAAGTTTTGAATTATCTGAAATAAGGGGATTGTATCATCAACACAACCCCTACATTACATCATGCCGGACCAGCCTGTGAAACCTGTGGCTAGCCACAAGCGACCATATAACATTACTAGTATAATTAGGGTTAGTCGGGTCCACTTTGTTGGTGGGTACACAATCGGGGGCCCTCGTTTTAGAACATCCATATCCCCCAGTAGGACATATGGAATGGAGATGTGGTGAGACAAAGCCTTTAAAGGGAGTCTTTCACCCCAAAATTGCAATATCTAACACTTACACTATTGTGGCCAATACAGCCCCCACATTAAAATGCATCTTACCATATTGTTGTCCGTTCCATAGGTCGTCCAAAAAACACTTTTATTCCATATACAAATCAGTGTGTGAAGGTGCCTAGGGGCGGCGTTCAAACGGCCGGTGCCCAGGTCCCGCACTGATTTTCATAAGCAACCACTCCCCTTTCACCCATTCGGCCCGCCCTTTGTCTGGATCGTCACCTCCTTCATCCGTAGCCAAATCCCGCGCCTTCGCCGACGAACGGGAGGTCCGCGCCTGCGCACTGGTTTACCCATTACTGGCAGAAGTATCGGTGTATACAGTGCGCAGGCGCCGGCCCGTACGTCACATTACAGCATGCACCGCACAGTAAGGACAGCCCTCTAATGCGGCGCTTGCTGTAATGTGACGTACAGGCCGGCGCCTGCGCATTGTATACTCCAATGCTTCTGCCAGTAATGGGTAAACCAGTGCGCAGGCACGGACCTCCCGTTCGTCGGCGCAGGCTTGCGTTTTGGCTACGGACGAAGGAGGTAAAGATCCAGACAAAGGGCGGGCCGAATGGGTGAAAGGGGAGTGGTTGCTTATGAAAATCAGTGCGGGACCTGGGCACCGGCCGTTTGAACGCCTCCCCCTGGGCACCTTCACACACTGATTTGCATATGGAATAAAAGTGTTTTTTGGACGACCTATGGAACGGACAACAATATGGTAAGATGCATTTTAATGTGGGGGCTGTATTGGACACAACGGTGTAAGTGTTAGATATTGCAATTTTGGGGTGAAAGACTCCCTTTAACACCGCACTGAAGACAGAGATGTTTTCCAGGAATAACATGTCAATGAAACATCTGGTAAAGTTATGAGCAATAGGATCAGACTGCAGCACCTTTCTCAGCAGCTCAGTGGCTATACCTATGGGATCAGTCTCCCGTCTAATGAATCTGATATACTGTAGAATACAGAAACTTAGGCAGACAGGTCAGCAAACTGCATCATGCAGGCCACCTTTTTCCTGGCTGACACCTTTCCTCCCTCCATAGGTACCTAATAGCTGTGGCACTGCAATGCACCCTACATGGAGTCAGTCAGACCCAGAAGATGCTGTAGCACCACTGTGCTGCACCACTCTCCAGGTTACTGGAGAACCCAGGAACCTGCCAGCTGCACTAAGGACAGCGTAGTGTAGTGACAGACCCACAGATTTCAGAGGTCTGTTACTGAGGTGATGGCGGTCAGTACTATTAAAGTACTGACCTGCCGAAGCCCACAGCGTGCACCAGCGCTGAGAGGAATGATGCTGCTCGCCTCCAGATGATGATTGACAGTTTTTTTCCTATTGTGCACAGAAGACACCTGTCCATCCTTCTCTGGAGGCAGCAGAGGGCAGGGGCAGCATAGGACTCCCCCTCCCTGTGCTGTGGGCTTCGGTACGTCTAAAAGTACTGCCTGCCATCAGGGCAGTGCCGGACTGCTGAAAGCAGCGCTTCTGCCATTCACACTGGTTAGTGTGGTGCTGCTTCAGCCATGCGGTGCAGGAGACAGTGTTGTGCTGTGGAGAAGGAGGCCATCTTTACTCTGCTTGTAAGACACTGTATGGGGACCACCCCCCCAACCATAAAATGATATGTTACAATTACTGAGTGACAGCTAGCCTTCCCACCACTGTCAGGAATTGTATGGTTTGTGGAGGGTCCTCCATGCACTGCTTTATGTCACACTCCGTTTCATACATGACTTTCCTGTGTTGCACAGAGCACTTCAGCTTTTTCTTTCAATTGACACGCCATCCAAAAAGGCCGCCAACCCCTGTCATACACCGCCCCTCCACCGTACTGCACGTGTAATGTGACTCCCTGTACTTTCTGCGAGATTCTATATAAAGGGGTTGTCCCATCTTAAGAAGTAGCACTGATCGCATTCCTTATACCACAAAACTTAACTAACCCAATACATGTCATTATCAATTTCTCCTCCTTCCCTCCATATTTTGCCTGACCTGTTTACTTATAGATGTCATTGGTAAAGGCCACCGCAGCGATAACGCAGCAAGCGGTGTCTTCCTCTTTTTCCTTGCTGGCTGTGTACATGGGAGCGTGCATATTCGTGCATGCGCAGTCTCTCCTATTTCGACCCCTCACTTTAAACTAATTGAACAGCCCCCGGGCACGATCAGTAGTTTTCAGGAACCGCGGGCTCCGGATCCTGTAAAACTCCCTCACTGACGAGGCTGGGAGCGCACTCATACAAGCAAGCGCGCAATCATATCCCCAGAGCAGGCCTTTCCTGTACTGTCAATCAAGCCTGATGGTACCGCCCCGGCAGATCCAGGAAGTGGAGACCTGTGGCGGCGCAGACAGGAAAACCCCTTTAATTTCAGAAAGTCAGATTCTCTTGTACAAAAAATGCATGCTAGAAATGAACAAAAGCTGGAGGAGGCTGCTTACGAGTACGATCTTTATTCCAAGCATGGCAGCTGATGGGTTCAAGGAAGAACTGGTGCAGAGACATTCTGGAAACCTACAAGACTAAAGACAGAAAAATATAAGTAGTATCAGCCAGCACCTGTCTACTGGAATTACTGCCATTAATAGCACTTCTATTAGGCTGCCTGTTCTCCATGCACGCGGCTCACTGCTAATTGTCGGCTGTATGTAGAAGCCCCAGCAGCATCGCTATGGGCAGCCTAAAAGGGGTTCCCACGCTTTACATCATTAATATCAGATAGGTGGGGTCCGACACCCGGCCTCCTCATTGATCAGCTGTCAACATACAGTTTCACCCTTTGTCAGCAGCACGTCACTTACTCAGCGTGGTCCGCTGCTAACAATTTAGTTGTGTCTTGGGAGATGAGCGGCGCATTTACACAGGACTTATAGGGGGCGGGTGTGCTTACGTCTGTTGGCCCAGGACCCTAGAAAAAAAGGCCTAAAGGTGGTCTCATGTTGTAGGTGAGTCTAATTTAGCATCAGGCAGGATCTACACAAGTAGGAGGGGTCAGAAAGCCACCAGCTGTAGCCATATTGGTGGTAGGAGGGGCCAATGCAGAAATACTATGGAAAATCCCTCTAAAAAAAATAAGGAACATTCAGGCTGCGTTCTCATGTTGTGGCCGAGAAGAAGTTTTCAGTAGGTTCTCCGAAATCACAGTGAAAGTGGAGCACCATTATTTTATATAGGTGGAGCACATTCATTCTACATATAGCCCACCTGCAGAGTCAATGGCTAATCCATTTCTGCCCTTGTAAGGCCACTTTCACGCTAGCGTTCTAAATTCCGCTATTGAGATCCGTCATAGGATCTCGATAGCGGAAGAAAACGCTTCAGTTTTGTCCCCATTCATTGTCAATCGGGACTGAACTGAATGAAACGGAGTGCACCGAAATGCATTCCATTCCGTTTGGTTGCGTCCCCATCGCTGACAGAATAACGCTGCATGCAGAGCTTTTCTGTCCACGATGTGGTGCGGAGCAAGACGGATCCGTCCTGACACACAGTGTAAGTAAATGGGGATCCGTTTTCTCTGACACAATAGAAAACGGATCCGTCCCCCATTGACTTTCAATGGTGTTCATGATGGATCCGTCTTGGCTATAGAAGACCTAATACAACCGGATCCGTTCATGGTGGATGCATGCGGTTGTAATATTGTAACAGAAGCGTTTTTGCAGATCCATGACGGATCCACAAAAAACGCTAGTGTGAAAGTAGCCTAAATGCTAACATTTCCCTCCAGTGTTCCAGAAATGCACAGACTTGGGATACACCTGTACTATCTAAAGCCTCATTCACACGTCCATGTTCAAATCCGGGAGAAGTTGGTCAGTGATGCATCCGTGAAGGATCGGTGTTGGGTCCATGTTTCACTGACACTGAACAGCTGAAAATAATTTTACTCCGGAAAAGGATCTCATAATTAGGCAAAAACTGTTTTGTTTAGGGTCAATGTAGTGTGAATGGGGTATGCTCCTTCAGGATGCCTTCCGTTTCACGACCGGACATAAAGTAGCAGCAAGCCGTGGTTTTGTGTCCGGTCATCGAAACAGAACAAACAGGATTCATCACTAACAACAATGCAAGTCAATGGGGCAGGATCAGTTTTTTTCTGACCCGAAAAAAGCCCGTCACCCATTACCTTACAATATTTTTAGTGACGGATCTGGTTTGTTCTGTTTTTCATTAACATAACCACATGCGAACAGAACGGATGCATCAAACACAACAGAACCGCTTTCGCCCAGCCGTGAAAACTGTGTACAGGAGCAGCGTCCTGCCTATAGGAGCGGGCGGGCGGGGGCGGCGTCCTGCCTATAGGAGCGGGCGGGCGCAGCGTCCTGCCTATAGGAGCGGGCGGGCGCAGCGTCCTGCCTATAGGAGCGGGCGGGCGCAGCGTCCTGCCTATAGGAGCGGGCGGGCGCAGCGTCCTGCCTATAGGAGCGGGCGGGCGCAGCGTCCTGCCTATAGGAGCGGGCGGGCAGGGGCAGCGTCCTTCCTATAGGAGCGGGCGGGCGGGGGCAGCGTCCTGCCTATAGGAGCGGGCGGGCGGGCGGGGCAGCGTCCTGCCTATAGGAGCGGGCGGGCGGGCGCAGCGTCCTGCCTATAGGAGCGGGCGGGCGGGGCAGCGCCCTGCCTATAGGAGCGGGCGGGCGGGGCAGCGTCCTGCCTATAGGAGCGGGCGGGCGGGGGCAGCGTCCTGCCTAGGAGCGGGCGGGCGGGGGCAGCGTCCTGCCTATGGAGCGGGCGGGCGGGGCAGCGTCCTGCCTATAGGAGCGGGCGGGGGCAGCGTCCTGCCTATAGGAGCGGGCGGGCGGGGCAGCGTCCTGCCTATAGGAGCGGGCGGCGGGGCAGCGTCCTGCCTAGGAGCGGGCGGGCGGGGGCAGCGTCCTGCCTATAGGAGCGGGCGGGCGGGGGCAGCGTCCTGCCTATAGGAGCGGGCGGGCGGGGCAGCGTCCTGCCTATAGGAGCGGGCGGGCGGGGGCAGCGTCCTGCCTATAGGAGCGGGCGGGCGGGGGCAGCGTCCTGCCTATAGGAGCGGGCGGGCGGGGGCAGCGTCCTGCCTATAGGAGCGGGCGGGCGGGGGCAGCGTCCTGCCTATAGGAGCGGGCGGGCGGGGGCAGCGTCCTGCCTATAGGAGCAGGCAGGCGCAGCATCCTGTCTATAGGGGCAGCGTCCTGCCTATAGGAGCGAGCGGGAGGGGGAAGCCTCCTGCCTATAGGAGAGCGGGCGGGCCACGGGGGCAGCGTCCTGCCTATAGGAGCGGGTGCAGTATGAATGACTGACATAAGCCATCATAATGTACATGTCTGTATGGGAGCTGCTGCGGCATTCACATGGTGCATACACTACGTGCACTGTCCCCGTGTACACAGGACAACCCCTGGACACTGCCTACACCTTCCAGCCTGTGATAGATATATATATATATATATAAAACCGCCGTTACGTCTCTCAGTCATTCACACCTATTTGCGCTCACACTACGGCTGAATGGACTAATGTATTACAAGGCGACAGGTCCATTTTGAATGAACCCGGAAATGGGCTCAGCCGCGGCCCTTCCTCCTCAGCCGCAGTGATCTTGTAGAAATAAAGGCTTTATTTCACGTATCCAGATCAGACTCCCGCTCATAAGACTCATCACCCCATGTCCGGCTGCCCAGTGGGCCACTTACCCCGGCGAAAACGATTCGCGGACTCTGGTCAGTCAACGCGAACCAAGCAATGGAATGGAGGACGGGAGAGAAGCACTGCGCGTGCGTGCAGCCGTCGTACCATGAAAGCATTAACATGAAGCATTAAGGTGTGATCCCAGGGGCTCGTCGCTCTGCTCGGCTCAGATCGAAGAGGTGTACTGCCGCTGGGCTCAGCTCAGTAGAAGAAGCAGGTCTGAAGCCCGTGGGGCTATAGGGGTATGAGGTAGGAGGTTAGAATAGCAGAGTTTCTCTTTAGCGCACAGAAAACCGCAGGTCTGAATTTACCTGCGGTTTTCTGCGCAACATGAAGGGAGGTTCTCAGGTTTATTCATACACTCAGCAACCCCTGCGCAGTGGCACTGGGGATCGAGACTGTCACGAAGAAACCGCAGGTCTGATTGACCTGCGGTTTTCTGGCGCAACATGGGGGCTACAGGTTTATTCCATACATCCCTGCCTCCTAAACCCCCGTGACTCATAACCCCCGTGCCGCGCGGGCTTCAGACCTGCTTCTGCTACTGAGCTGAGCTGAGCCGAGCGCGAGCGTAGAACACACCCTCTGAATGTGAGCCAATCTGAGCCGAGAGCAGAGCGACACGCCCCCTGAAATCAGCTGCTTAATGTTTCTTCATAAGTTAATGCTTTTTCATGGTACACCGTATCCTATACAATCCAGTCATCTGCGCATGCGCAGCGACAGGAACGAGCTGTATGAGTTATGTGAGGTGTAGTAATAAGGTAACTAGCTCCGATACCTGCTAGAAGGACTGTGAAAAGTGTGGCATTAATTTAAATCTCAACAGATTTATTTTATTTTTTTATCTTTAGGCATTTAAGTTGCTACATAAAAGGATTTTGACCATGCAGTAAACATGCTGATGGTTTCACAGTAGGTTTGCCACCTTTCCCAACAAAAAGTACTGGCCAAGTTAAGCCACACCCAAAGGGGGTGTGGTTGTGGGGATGTGGCTTAACACAGGGTCATAATGTGGCTCCCAGTAATAATAGTGCCCCATTATGTCCCCAGTAACATTTATGCCTCCATTAGTGCCCCCAGAATTAATAATGGCCCCAGTAATAGTAATGCCTCCATTAGTGCCCCCCAAAATTAATAATGCCTCTATTAGTGCCCCCCAGAATTAATAATGCCCCTATTAGTGCCCTGAGTAATAGTAATGCCTTCATTAGTGCCCCCCCCAGAATTAATAATGCCCCTATTAGTGCCCTGAGTAATAGTTATGCCTCCATTAGTGCCCCCCAGAAATAATAATGCCCCCGGTAATAGTAATGCCTCCATTAGTGCCCCCAGAATTGATAATGTCCCAATTAGTGCCCTGAGTAATAGTAATGCCTCTATTAGTGCCCACCAGAATTAAAGAGGTTTTCCAATCTCAGATAATGGGGGCATATCGCTAGGATATACCCCCATTGTCTGATAGGTGCGGGTCCCAGCGGTGGGAGACGCACCTACAATGAGAACGGAGCAGAGAAATGAACGGAGGGCACACTGCGCATGCGCAGCCCCCCTCCATTCATTTCTATGGGGCCGCCGAAAATAGCAGAGCGCTTGGTGGTGGACGGACCCCGAGAAATCTGGGGTCCTCCAGCCGCAGAGCTCCCCGCTTCGTTCTCGTATATGCGGGTCCCAGTGGTGGGACCCGCACCTATCAGACAATGGGGGCATATCCTAGCGATATGCCCCCATTGTCTGAGATAGGAATACTTTAATAATGTCTCCATTAGTGCCTCCAGTAATAGCAAAACCTCCATCAGTACCCCCCAGAATTAATAATGCCCCCAGTAATAGCAATGCATCCATTAGTGCCCCGCCAGAATTTACAATGCCCCATTAGTGCCCTGAGTAATAGTAATGCCCCCATTAGTGCACCCCAGAATTAATAATGCCCCCATTAGTGCCCTGAGTAATAGTAATGCCTCCATTGGTGCCCTCCAGAATTAATAATGCCCCTAGTAATAGCAATGCCTCCATTAGTGACCCCCAAAATTAATAATGCCCCCAGTAATAGCAATGCCTCCATTAGTGCCCCCCAGAATTTAGAATGCCCCATTAGTGCCCTGAGTAATACTAATGCCCACATTAGTGCCCCATAAAAAAAATAATGCTCCCATTAGTGCCCCCAGTAATAGTAATGCCTCCATTAGTGATCCCCAAAATTAATAATGCCCCCATTAGTGCCCCCAGAATGATTAATGCCCCATTTGTGCCCCCAGTAATAGTCATGTCTCCATTTGTGCCCCCTAGAATTGATAATGACCCTATTAGTGCCCTGAGTAATAATAATGCCTCTATTAGTGCCCCCAATAATTACTAATGCCTCCATTAGTGCCCCCCAGTAATAGTAATGCCTTTATTAGTGCCCCGCAGAATTAATAATGCCCCTATTAGTGCCCTGAGTAATAGTAATGCCTCCATTATTGCCCCCCAGAATTATTAATGCCCCTATTAGTGCCCTGAGTAATAGTAATGCCTCCATTAGTGCCACCCAGAATTATTAATGCCTCCATTAGTGCCCCCAGTAATAGTTATGCCTCCATTAGTGCCCCCCAGAATTAATAATGCCCCTATTAGTGCCCTGAGTAATAGTAATGCCTCCATTAGTGCCCCCAGAATTGATAATGCCCCAATTAGTGCCCTGAGTAATATTAATGCCTCCATTAGTGCCCACCAGAATTAAAGAGGTTTTCCAATCTCAGATAATGGGGGCATATCGCTAGGATATACCCCCATTGTCTGATAGGTGCGTCTCCCACCGCTGGGACCCACACCTACAATGAGAACAGAGCAGAGAAATAAACGGAGGGCGCACTGCGCATGTGCAGCCGCCCTCCATTAATTTCTATGGGGCCGCTAAAAATAGCAGAGCGCTGGCTCGCCTATTTCCGTCTGCCCCATAGAAATGAATAGGAGCATGGGCCGCGCATGCGCGGTGCGCTCCCATTCACTTCTATGGGAGCAGCGCTTGGTGGTGGATGGACCCCGGGAAATCTGGGACCCGCACCTATCAGACAATGGGGGCATATCCTAGCGATATGCCCCCATTGTCTGAGATGGGAATACTTTAATAATGTCTCCATTAGTTCCTCCAGTAATAGCAATGCCTCCATAAGTGCCCCCCAGAATTAATAATGCCCCCAGTAATAGCAATGCCTCCATTAGTGCCCCCCAGAATTTACAATGCCCCATTAGTGCCCTGAATAATAGTAATGCCCCCATTAGTGCCCCCCAGAATTAATAATGCCCCCATTAGTGCCCTGAGTAATAGTAATGCCTCCATTGGTGCCCCCCAGAATTTATAATGCCCCCATTAATGCCCTGAGTAATAGTAATGCCTCCATTGGTGCCCTCCAGAATTATTAATGCCCCTAGTAATAGCAATGCCTCTATAAGTGACCCCCATAATTAATAATGCCCCCAGTAATAGCAATGCCTCCATTAGTGCCCCCCAGAATTTAGAATGCCCCATTAGTGCCCTGAGTAATAGTAATGCCCACATTAGTGCCCTATAAAAAACAATAATGCTCCCATTAGTGCCCCCAGTAATAGTAATGCCTCCATTAGTGCCCCCCAGAATTAATAATGCCCCCATTAGTGCCCTCAGTAATAGTAATGCCTCCGTTGGTGTCCCCAGAATTTATTATGCCCCCATTAATGCCCTGAGTAATAGTAATGCCTCCATTGATGCCCTCCAGAATTATTAATGCCCCCAGTAATAGCAATGCCTCCATAAGTGACCCCCATAATTAATAATGCCCCCAGTAATAGCAATGCCTCCATTAGTGCCCCCCAGAATTTAGAATGCTCCATTAGTGCCCTGAGTAATAGTAATGCCCACATTAGTGCCCTATAAAAAAAAATTGCTCCCATTAGTGCCCCCAGTAATAGTAATGCCTCCATTAGTGATCCCCAAAATTAATAATGCCCCCAGTAATAGCAATGCCTTATTAGTGCCCCCAGAATGATTAATGCCCCCATTTGTGCCCCCAGTAATAGTCATGTCTCCATTTGTGCCCCCTAGAATTGATAATGACCCCATTAGTGCCCTGAGTAATAATAATGCCTCTATTAGTGCCCCCCATTAATAGTAATGCCTCCATTAGTGCCCCCCAGAATTAATATTGCCCCCATTAGAGCCCTGAGTAATAGTAATGCCCCCATTAGTGCTCCCCAGAATTAATAATGCCCCATTAGTGCCCTCAGTTATAGTAATTCCTCTATTAGTGCCCCCAAAAATTACTTATGCCTCCTTCTCTTCTCTGTGCAAAAAAAAAAGCACTAACCTCAATCATTTCATGGTGCCGCTGTGAACACTCGCTGCTGACTGGAAGCTCAGGACAGGACCTGCCCTCCAACATGATGAAGTCTCGCAGGTCCTTTCCTGCACATCCAGTCAGCAGCGAGTGTTCACAGCAGCGTGATCAAATGAGGAGGTGAGTTTTTTCTTTTTCATTTTTAACACAAGTGGTGGAGGCGGGAGTTAAAGGGTGCACTAATGAGCGCTCCACAATGGAATTATTATTATTGCCAGAAGAAAAAAATGACTGGCACCGGCACTAAATTACTGTCTCAGCTGGCCGAGTGGAAACTCTACTCAGATCAGACCCCACTCCTCATCAGACCCCCCAAACCAGATCCCCAATCCTCATCAGACCCCATAAGCAAAACCCAAACCTCCATCAGCCTCACATCGGACCCACCCGCAGCCACAGATGAGACATTAAAAAAAATAAACTTACCTCTCCTGCTCCGTGCGGCGCTGCCACTCACCACTCCCTGGTCTTTTTCCGATCCGTGCTGCACTGTGAATAGATGTCGCCCGGAAAAAGACCAAGCAAGGAGAGGCGAGTACTGCTAGTGGAGCGCTAGACTCATTGCTCCCCCACCTCCTGCATACTGATGACCGCTTCGATAATGGAAGCAATCATTAGCAGTCGCTATAAGAAGCGCTAGAATTTTTCCACCACTTTTGGTGGAAAAAAAGTGCATGTTATATGGTAAAAATACAATAAATAATGTCACCAACATATTTTCAAAAAAAAATAATAAAAAATATATATATATATATATATATATGTATATATATATATAAAGAGAGAGAGAGAGAAAGAGAGAGGGGGTTGGGGGGGAGAGTGAGACAAATATGCATAGGCACATATTTACAATAGGTACCTATATACCGTACACGTAAAGACACATTTTATATATACACACGTGTGTATATATATTTATATATATATACAGAAATACACATGCATACATAGGTATATATAGACACATATATACACATACATGCATGCATACAGATACATAGACATATACAGTGGATATAAAAAGTCTACACACCCCTGTTAAAATGTCAGGTTTCTGTGATGTAAAAAAATGAGACAAAGATAAATCATTTCAGAACTTTTTCGACCTTTAATGTGACCTATAAACTGTACAACTCAATTGAAAAACAAACTGAAATCTTTTAGGTAACATAGTAACATAGTATATAAGACCGAAAAAAGACATTTGTCCATCCAGTTCGGCCTGTTTCCTACAAGTTGATCCAGAGGAAGACAAAAAACCCCTGTGAGGCAGAAGCCAATTTTCATCACTTAAGGGGAAAAAAATTCCTTCCGGACTCCAATCAGGCAATCAGAATAACTCCCTGGATCAACGACCCCTCTCTAGTAGCTATAGCCTGTAATATTATTACACTCCAGAAATACATCCAGGCCCCTCTTGAATTCCTTTATTGTACTTACCATCACCACCTCCTCAGGCAGAGAGTTCCATAGTCTCACTGCTCTTACAGTGAAGAATCCTTTTCTATGTTTGTGTACAAACCTTCTTTCCTCCAGACGCAGAGGATGTCCCCTTGTCACAGTCACAGTCCTGGGGATAAATAGATGATGGGACAGATCTCTGTACTGACCCCTGATATATTTATACAGGTAGAGGGAAGAAAAAATATAAAAATAAAATAATAAGGTTGCATAAGTGTGCACACTCTTAAACTAATACTCTGTTGAAGCACCTTTTGATTTTATTACAGCACTCAGTCTTTTTGGGTATGAGTCTATCAGCATGGCACATTTTGACTTGGCAAGATTTGCCCACTCAGATTTTCAATCGGATTCAGGTCTGGGCTCTGGCTGGGCAATTCCAAAACTTTAATCTACTTCTAGTGAAACCATTCAATTGTTGATTTGGATGTATGCTTTAGGTTCGTTGTCATGCTGAAAGATGAAGTTCCTCTTTATGTTCAGCTTTCTAGCAGAAGCCTGAAGGTTTTGTGCCAATATTGACTGGTATTTGGAACTGTTCATAATTCCCTCTATCTTAACTAAGGCCAGTGGTGTCGTTTTGTGCTGCCCTAGGTGAGACTAAACTCGGGCACCCCCCTAATATAAATTTGACCCACCCCTTCCTGTCAAGGCCAGACCCCTTCCTCTGTAAACCCCACCCCTTCCTCTTTATGCTCCACCCTTTCCTGCTAGAGCTTTACATCTTCCTTTCTGTATTTAAAAGTGAATAACGAAGGCCAATATTTTGTGCTTTCTGTACCAAATGTTGCATCTATTATTTAAAGAGAATCTTTAGATATAATAATATAAAGTGTCAATTCAACCAATTTACAAAGATCAGTCATCCATGATCCACAGATCCCCATCCCCATAACAGTGCGACCCACAGATCCCCCCTAAACAGTGCCATCCATAGATCCCCCTCCCCATGACAGTGTCATCCACAGATCCCCCCCATAACAGTGTTATCCACAGATCCCCCACCCATGACAGTGCCATACACAGATCCCCCCCCCATAACAGTGCCATCCACAGATCCCCCACCCATGACAGTGCCATCCACAGATCCCCCTCCCCATGACAGTGTCATCCACAGATCCCCCCATAACAGTGTTATCCACAGATCCCCCACCCATGACAGTGCCATCCACAGATCCCCCCATAACAGTGCCATCCACAGATCCCCACCCATGACAGTGCCATCCACAGATCCCCCCATAACAGTGCCATCCACAGATCCCCACCCATGACAGTGCCATCCACAGATCCCCCCATGACAGTGCCATCCACAGATCCCCCCATAATAGTGCCATCCACAGATCCCCCACCCAAGACAGTGCAATCCACAGATCCCCCACCCAAGACAGTGCCATCCACTGATCCCCCATGACAGTGCCATCCGCAGATCCCCCACCCATGACAGTGCCATCCACAGATCCCCCCCATGACAGTGCCATCCACAGATCCCCCCCCCCCCATGATGACAGTGCCATCCACAGATCCCCCTCCCTGCTGCTCACAGGATTATACATTTATTAACTGTAATCTGTAACTTTAACTTTAAATGAGCCGGCTAGTGGGAGGCGCAGGCACGTGACATCAGTGAGTGAGCGCCGCCCGCACTGCCTGTTACCGGAGCTGAGAGTAAGATACCCTAGTAAAGACATAAGCGCTCATTTAAAGTTAAAGGGAACCTGTCACCTGGATTTTGTGTATAGAGCTGGGCACATGGGCTTCTAGATGGCTGCTAGCATATTTGCAATTTCCAGTCCCCATAGCTCTCAGTGCTTTTATTATGTCAAAAAAACGATTTGATAGATATGCAAATGAACCTTAGATGAGTCCTGCTTTTTGAGATGAGTCAAGCGTTCTCTGTTTCCGGAGCCCAGGCACGCCCACTGTGAAGAAGCCAGCACCACCCCGCATCCTCTGACTCTCCTCCTTGCTCCCCGACGTCATAAAGCAAGATCGCCGTAATCTCGCGATAAACGAGCTAGCGCATGCGCAGTTCGTTCCCTGAGGCTGATGCCAGCCCAGGGAAGGAACTCTGTCGGCACTGCACATGCGCTAGCTCGTTTATCGCGAGATTACGGCGATCTAGCTTTATGACGTCGGGGAACAAGGAGGAGAGTCAGAGGATGCGGGGTGGTGCTGGCTTCTTCACAGTGGGCGTGCCTGGGCTCGGAAACAGAGAACGCTTGACTCATCTCAAAAAGCAGGACTCATCTAAGGTTCATTAGCATATCTATCAAATCGTTTTTTTGACATAATAAAAGCACTGAGAGCTATGGGGACTGGAAATTGCAAATATGCTAGCAGCCATCTAGAAGCCCATGTGCCCAGCTCTATACACAAAATCCAGGTGACAGGTTCCCTTTAAAGATTACAGTTAATAAATGTATAATCCTGTCAGCGGCGCGGCCCTGTATATTCTAACCCCCAGGCAAGCGTCCCTGTCACCATGGAAACGCCTGGCTGGGGGTTAGAATATACCATCGGATCTGAGTATACCGACATTTTGCCGCCCCATTGGCAAGGGCCCTGTTTGCCCTGTGTTAGATACACTCCTGACTAAGGCCCCAGTTCCAGCTGAAGAAGAACAGCCCCGCAGCATGATACTGCCACCACCATGCTTCACTGTGGGTATGGTGTTCTTTTGGTGATGTGCAGTGTTCAGCGCCAAACATATCTTTTGGAATTATGGCCAAAAAGTTCAACCTTGGTTTCATCAGCCCATAACACCTTTTCCCACATGCTTTTGGGAGACTTCAGATGTGTTTTTGCAAATTGTAGCCTAGCTTGGATGTTTTTCTTCGTAAGAAAAGGCTTTCGTCTTGCCACTCTACCTCATAGCCCAGACAGATGAAGAATACGGGAGATTGTGTCACATTTACCACACAGCCAGTACTTGCCAGATATTCCTGCAGCTCCTTTAATGTTGCTGTAGGCCTCTTGTAGCCTCCCAGACCAGTTTTCTTCTTGTCTTTTCTTCAATTTTGGAGGGACGTCCAGTTCTTGGTAATGTCACTGTTGTGCCATATTTTCTCCACTTGATGATGACCTGATCATGTTCCATGATATATCTAATGCCTTGGGAATTCTTTTGTACCCTTCTCCTGATTGATACCTTTTATCAATGAGATCCCTCTGATGCTTTGGAGGCTCTCTGTGGACCATGGCTTTTGCTGTGGGATGCGACTAAGAAAATTTTAGGAATGACCAACTAGAGAAGCTGAACTTTATTTGGGGTTCATCAGAGGCACTGTAAATGATGGCACGTGTATGCTGACTCCTATTTAACATGATTTTGAATGTGATTGCTTAATTCTGAACACAGCTACATCCCCAGTTATAAGAGGGTGTGCACACTTATGCAACCACATTATTTTATGTCTGTGAAGGTTCTCATTTATCCAGGTCATGGTATATCTCTAGAGAATAAATCAAGGCAACTGGACTTGCTGTAGATTTCTTGAAAACGTTTCAGTCGTTCTTCCCTCCACCTAAAAAATTTCAGTTTGTTTTTTAATTGAGTGGTGCAGTTTATAGGTCACATTAAAGGTGGAAAAAGTTCTGAAATGATTTATCTTTGTCTCATTTTTTTTACAGCACAGAAACCTGACATTTTAACAGGGGTGTGTAGACTTTTTATATTCACTGTATGTCTTTTAGATCACTTGGAAATGCACTTTTTTTATGTAAGATGACAAAAGAAATGCATTTTTTGCTCAGTTTTTATTTTTTTTACATTGTTCTCCACAGATCCCCCATCCCATAATAGTGCCTTTCATAGATGTCCCTCATAAAAATGTCATCCACAGATCTCCCCCGCCGCTCCAGTGCTGCAGTATAGAAATATAAAAGTTCTAATTCAATTTAAGTTCATTAAAGATTAAAGTATTGGGCCCTATTCTCTTCAATATATTTATTAATGATCTTGTAGAAGGCCTGCACAGTAAAATATCTATTTTTGCAGATGACACTAAACTGTGTAAAGTAATTAACACTGAAGAGGACAGTGTTCTGCTACAGATGGATCTGGATAGATTGGAGGCTTGGGCAGAAAAATGACAGATGAGGTTTAAGGCCCCTTTCACACGGGCGAGTTTTCCGCGCGGGTGCAATGCGTGAGGAGGACGCATTGCACCCGCACTGAATCCGGACCCATTCATTTCTATGGGGCTGTGCACATGAGCGGTGATTTTCACGCATCACTTCTGCGTTGCGTGAAAATCGCAGCATGTTCTATATGCTGCGTTTTTCACGCAACGCAGGCCCCATAGAAGTGAATGGGGCTGCGGGAAAATCGCAAGCATCCGCATCCAAGTGCGGATGCGTTGCGATTTTCCCGCATTGTTGCTTAGCAACGGGACCCAATCTCTATTATTTCCCCTTATAACATGGTTATAAGGGGAAATAATAGCATTCTTAATAAAGAATGCATTGTTAAATGATGAGGAAGGGGTTAAAAATAATAAAAGTTAACTTACCTTAGCCACTTGATCGCGTAGTCGCGATCTGTCCTCTCTTTCCCTGCAGCATCTATGATCTAAAGGACCTGTGATGACGTCACATCACATGGCCCAATCACATGCTCCATCACTATGTGACATCATTACAGGTCCTTTTCATCTTTCAAGCTAACGGAGAGGATGCCGGGCTTCGCGATCAAATGGAACAGGTATGTTAATATTAGTTTATTATTTTTAACCCATTCAGCACCTGGTTCAACATTAGGAAGATGGCCAAGGGTATTATTTCACATTATAACTATGTTATAATGTGAAATAATACCAGCGGGACAATTTCTGACCCGAACATGCACTTCTGTGAAGAAGTGCAGGTTCGAGTCTGAGTACCAAAAGTGCCGATTTTCTCCCGCGCGTGCAAAACGCATGACAGCGCTTTGCACTCGCAGGGAAAAATCGCTGCGATTCCCGCAACGCACCCGCACTGTTTGACGGAGTGCACCCGCAACGCCCGTGTGAAAGAGGCCTAACACTGACAAATGTAAAGTTATGCACATGGGAAGGAATAATGCAAGTCACCTGTACATATTAAATGGTAAAACACTCGGTAACACTGACATGGAAAAGGATCTAGGAATTTTAATAAACAGCAAATTAAGCTGCAAAAACCAGTGTCAGGCAGCTACTGCCAAGGCCAATAAGATAATTCATAAAGTAGGCGGCGCAGGCACGTGACATCAGGGAGTTACGCTGCCGCCCGACCTGCCTGCGTTTACTTCAGCTGTAATCTCAAAAGTTAGCGGAAATGGAGACTTTGTGAGAAAAAACAATAAAAAATCAATTTCCACTAACTTGTGCCAAAACAAAAAATCTTCTATGAACTCGCCATGCCCCTCATGGAATACCTTGGGGTGTCTTCTTTCCAAAATGGGGTCACATGTGGGGTATTTATACTGCCCTGGCATTTTAGGGGCCCTAAAGCATGAGAAGAAAAATGCGTAAAAATGCCCTCCTAAAAGGTACTCATTGGAATTTGGGCCCCTTTGCGCATCTTGGCTGCAAAAAAGTGTCACACATGTGGTATCGCCGTACTCAGGAGAAGTAGGGCAATGTGTTTTGGGGTGTGTTTTTACATATACCCATGCTGGGTGAGAGAAATATCTCTGTAAATTGACAACTTTGAATAAAAAAATTTAAAAAGTTGTCGTTTACAGCGATATTTCTCACACACAGTATAGGTATATGTAAAATGCACCCCAAAACTCATTGCCCTACTCTCCTGAGTACGGCGATACCACATGAGTGACACTTTTGCAGCCAAGATGCCAAAGGGCCCTAAAACCAATGAGTACCTTTAGGATTTCACAGGGCATTTTTACGCATTTGGATTCTCACGCTTTAGGGCCCCTAAAATGCCAGGTCAGTATAAATACCCCACAAGTGACCCCATTTTGGAAAGAAGACACCCCAAGGTATTCTGTGAGGGGCATGGCGAGTTCACTGAATTTTTATTTTTTGGCACAAGATAGCGGAAATTGATATTTTATTTTTTTTAATTTTGTTTTTTACAAAGTCTCATATTCCACTAACTTGTGACAAAAAATAAAATTTTACATGAACTCACCATACTCCTCACGGAATACCTTGGAGTGTCTTCTTAACAAAATGGGGTCACATGTGGGGTATTTATACTGTCCTGGCATTTTAGGGGCCCCTAAAGCGTGAGAAGAAGTCTGGAATCCAAATGCGTAAAAATGCCCTGTGAAATCCTAAAGGTACTCGTTGGAATTTGGGCCCCTTTGCGCACCCAGGCTGCAAAAAAGTGTCACTCATGTGGTATCGCTGTACTCAGGAGAAGTAGGGCAATGTGTTTTGGGGTGTATTTTTATATATACCCATACTTTGTAAAAGAAATATCTCTGTAAACGACAACTTTTAAAATATTTCATACAAAGTTGACAATTTACAGAGATATTTCTCTCACCCAACATGGGTATATGTAAAAATGCACCCCAAAACACATTGCCCTACTTCTCCTGAGTACGGTGATACCACATAAGTGACACTTTTTTGCAGCCTGGGTGCGCAAAGGGGCCCAAATTCCAACGAGTACCTTTAGGTTTTACATGGAGGCTCACAATTTAGCCCCGCCCAAAATGCCAGAACAGTAAACACACCCCACAAATGACCCCATTTCGGAAAGTAGACACCCCAAGGTATTCACTGAGGGGCATAGTGAGTCCGTCTGAGATTTTTTATTTTTTTGCCAGAAGTTAGCAGAAATTGAAACTTTTTTTTTTTTTTTTCTCAGAAAGTGTCATTTTCCGCTAACTTGTGAAAAAAAATGAAATGATACATGAATTCACCATGCCCCTCCGCGAATACTTTGGGGTGTCTTCTTTCTAAAATGGTGTCATTTGGGGGTATTTATACTATCCTGACATTCTAGCACCTGAAGAAACATGACAGGTGCTCAGAAAGTCAGAGCTGCTTCAAAATGCCGAAATTCACTTTTTGCACCATAGTTTGTAAACGCTATAACTTTTACCCAAACCAATAAATATACACTTATTGGACTTTTTTTATCAAAGACATGTAGAACAATAAATTTAGAGAAAATTTATATAGAAATGTAGTTTTTTTAAAAAAATTTTACAACAGAAAGTGAAAAATGTCATTTTTTTGCAAAAATGTCGTTAAATTTGTATTAATGGCAAAAAAAGTAAAAATGTCAGCAACAATGAAATACCACCAAATGAAAGATCTATTAGTGAGAAGAAAAGGAGGTAAAATTCATTTGGGTGGTAAGTTGTATGACGGAGCAATAAACGGTGAAAGTAGTGTAGTGCAGAATTGTAAAAAGTGGCCTGGTCATTAAGGGTGTTTAAGCTAGGGGGGCTGAAGTGGTTAATGAATTTAAATTGAATTAGAACTTTTATAATCCTATTCTGCAGCACTGGAGCATCAGGGCCGGAGTACATCGAAGGCACCGGCCCCACCGCTATTGCCGGCCCCAGCTCTTCTTCCCAGTCCCTCCCCGCTCATACGTCGCAGCCTGCGATGCTGAAGCATCGCAGACTGCGATGTAAAAATGTTAGCATTCTCTCTATAAGATGCAGGGGCATTTCCCCTCCATTTTTTTGGGGAAAAAAGTGCGTCTTATGGGGCGAAAAATACGGTATATATTTTTTTCTGATGAATAAACTCCCCCCCCCCCAAAAAGAAACACAATTCACTGCAGAATGGCAATTAAGACATATTCTTTTACGTATTTCTACACCCCAAAAAAAGAAATATAATAATCACAATTCACCGCATAATGGCTACTGGGACGTACATATCTTTCCTATTAATTCACCACTTAAATGGCTGTAGTACAATGTAACTTCACTGCTGAATGCCAATGATGACATATATTTTCTCCTTTTTCTTTCCTATTTCTACACCCCAAAAAAGAAATATAACAATCACAATTCACCGCAGAACGGGTGATGGTACGTATGTATATTTTCTTTTTCTACACCATGTAAATGGCTGTAGTACAATGTAACTGCACTGCTAAATGGCAATTAAGACATATATATATATATATATATATAAATATATATATATATATATATATATATATATATATATTTTATTTTATTTTTTTCTGATTAATAAACTCCCCCCCCCAAAAAAAATTATCACAATTCACTGCAGAACGGCAATTAAGACATATTCTTCTTCCTATTTCTACACCCCAAAATAAGAAATACGATAATCACAATTCACCGGCTAATGGGGCGTACATATCTTTCCTATTATTACACCACGTAAATGGCTGTAGTACAATGTAACTTTACCGCTGAATGCCAATTATGACATATATTTTCTCCTTTTTTTCCCTATTTCTACACCACAAAAAAAAAACACTCACAATTCACCGTAGAACAGCACGTACGTATATTTTATTTTTCTACACCATGTTAATGACTGTAGTACAATGTAGCTTCACCGCCGAATGACACTTATGATATATATATATATATATATACACTTTTTTTTCCCCCCCTATTAATAATCAATGCAGAACGGCTAATAGGATGTACGTATCTATCCTATTAATACACCCCTGTAAAGGGCTGTAGTACAATGTAACTTCACCGCTGAACAGCAATTATGACATATATTTTTCCCTTTTTTCCCCCTAATAATAAACCCCCCCCCTAAAAAAAAAAAAAAAGTAAAACAATGTAAAATTAACGCAGAAAGGCTAAAAAGATGTACCTATCTTTCCTATTAATACACCCCGTAATTGGCTGTATTACAGAACTTGCACCCCAATCAAAAGCAAGGTTTGCTGGGATTAGTGATGTATAGTGCAAACAACCTAAAAGCAATTGGATCTCCAATAAGTGCAGCAAGGTGTAATAGAATCGCTCATATTGCACCCTGTTCTCCTATTATAGAGTAGATAATGCCTCCCTATCTTTTCCCTACACCTTTGATTGATATCCATCCTGTAGGCAGGGATTGCTGAAGTCTCGTGCACCTTGTTACTGCTCGATCCCCTCTCCGGCTCCCGCAGGCATCTGACTGCTAAACCCTCACTGCGCATGCGCCAGCTATTCACATCGTGCACGCTCCCAGCGTATCTGTTAATCAACGTCAGCGTGATCACTGACTTGCGTTCTCCTGCGCATGAAGCCAGTGTTGACGCTGAGGAACAGATATGCCGGGTGCACGCATGATGTAAATGGCCGGCGCATGCGCAGTGAGAGTTTAGCAGTCAGATGCCTGCGGGAGCCGGAGAGGGGATCGAGCAGTAACAAGGTGCGCACCACCCATGCGCGAGACTTCAGCAATCCCTGCCTCATGGCAGGATGTCAATCAAAGTGAGGGGGGGACGGGTAAGGGGCGGGCTTAGCTTGACTTGACCCCTTGACTTCAAGCTGACTTGGAAAACGGCATGAACAGAGAATAAAACATCGTTTTATTAAAGTATGCAGCAACCGATTTTGGAATGAAACACATGACTAGAAACATACTGGGGGCTACTGTGAGGTAATGATGTCAGTTTAATATGTGTTTTGGAGGTGACAGGTTCCCTTTAAGCTACAAGCTGCCCCACCATACTTAAGGACAGAAAGGCCATCTGTTAGAACACTTGTTTACAGAGGATCTTGACTGCCATTACTAGGTTGAGTGAACAGATCAACATCAGAAACTAAGTACAAGTAAGCACACTTCTCCTACTAAAGTAAGCTGGAGCTAACCTATATACTTCACCTCAAGGAGTCTTCTAATGTGGATTTGCAGCATTGCTATTTTTGCCATCTGTATGAAAGACAAAGCGAGAAGAAGGATGTTTTTCTCTTTGGAGAAGTGTTGGAAGAAATAGCTCCAGACAATATGGCTGACCGCCCTGCTCCCCAATCTGATGGAGGCGAAAATCCCAGGAAAGAGGAGGAAGCTACCAAGGTGCCTGCGGAGGCTGGCGGTGATCCCCACTTACCCCAGTGGCCGTCGGAAGTCACCCTGTTGTTAGAGGGAGAGTGCGACGATATTTATGAGATTATGTGGAAACAGTGTGCGGCCCATTATACCTCCAGGTATGGGTCATACTATACTCCAGGTCCACCCTTGAGGCCAGTGGAGCCCCTCGAGGCTCAAAACACCCATGCAACCGAAACTCTACAGTTGGACGGAAAGCACAGGGTCCGAGAGAAGCCGAAGACCTCTTCTGCCACCCTATGGCCGGACCTCCAGCGAGAGTCTGCCGCTGGTCCGGTATAGTACCAGTATGCCACAGGATTCGCAAGTACTAATGTTGCATGGCAGCCCACAATTGTTTTGCCATCCCAAGTTTGCCAGCCGAGGCCCCAAAGACGTCGTATTCGGAGGAGGTCTAGGTCGACCAATACATCGGATGCTGATCAAGAGTGCGTCCCCAAGCTGCAGAAATTGTCCCTCCAGAACTGTGAGGAAATACCTTCTAAATCATTAGTCCCTGAGGTCACTGCTGCAGTCAAGAAGGTCCCCGATGTGCCGGCAGTAATGCTAGAGAAGGCCACCTCTTTGATAAAGTCTGGATTTGACTCCAAGTTCGACCCGACGCTGGCTGGAAGCCATCCATGAAGGCTTATCTCCTGATGAATGGGACTCAGGAAGTCCACTATCCCCTGACGTGCCATTGTCTCCAGACTCATATTAGTAAGTAGGCCGGATGGCCACTCTCATGTATGCAGAACGGTATCCTTCCCAACATAGAACTTGTGCCCGTTGCACCCCATAAGGGCATTTTCTCAAGCCACTATTAAGTCTCTAGGGCAATTAAGAAACGACATAATCACTTTTAGGACTACCCTGCTGGACATTAGCAGGATTACAAATCCCCAATTGCATATTTTTGTTTTGTTGCGCAAATTTTCTCCTTTTTACCCCCTTCATAGGTTTACTGGGACTTTGAAATCAAAAGTGTTGTGCAAAGTTTTAAGTAATGTACCCAGAAGGACATTTTCTATGACTATGATTTTTTATGCAATACTCATGTTTACGATAACAGAACTTTCGCACTTTAGCGCCTTGGACTATCAATGTTTTTTACCTCAATGTTTAGCTGGACCTTAACCACTTTGCACACAATGGACTTTGCTATGAACTGTATTGCTTGTTTCTATGCCTATTGCCAGTTTTGTCACTGTCAAGCAAAGAAAAGAGAACAACGCCCATTTTCCCTTTGCACCAAAAATATTTTTCCTGTGATATGTTAATATTGTGTTTTTATATGAAAAATTATTTTATGCACTTGAATGTACTGCCTTACCTTGTATAATAGTCTATATAATATATAATGTGAAGTTTTGAGATATATGTATGTGGCGCAGTTTGTTTTGGTGTTTTCCAGGCGATGGCGAGGAGCAGAGGCGGCTCTAGACTTTGTGAGGCCTTAGGCGAAACTCGAACGTGAGGCCCCCACGAAGATCATTGGGATGCTCGTGATCTCCTGTACGGCGCCCCGGGTCAGTCCTCAAGAAAAAAGCCGTGTCAACCACCGCATGGAGCTTTGGTGTGGTCAACACTCCCCCTCCATGTATCTCTATGAAAGACTCAGAGATACACGAGTGCTGTATCTGCAGCTCTCCCATAGATACATGGAGGGGGAGTGTTCACCACCGCTTCGGGCACAAGGAGATCCCGAGTACCTTACAGAAAATCGTGAGGGATCACATCCGCCGGGCCCCCCCGATCAGACACTTATCTCCTAGGGGATTTATTTTCCTACCCCGGAGTACCCATTTAATATGCAATGACATCACAGTAAAGGGTTAATATGCACAGTGACAACACAGTACAGGGCTTATATTCACTATACTGAGATGTCACAGTGCATATTAACCCTGTACTGTGATGTCACATTGACATTGCAGTAACCCTGGCTGTACTGTATGTGACATCACTGTGCATATTAACCCTGTACTGTGACTAACAGTACAGAGTTAACATGCACAGTGAGTGACATCAAAGTACAGGGTATACACAGTGATGTCACAGTCGGTGTTCCCCCCCACCATCCGCCCATGGCCTGCTGCCCCCTTTGGCTGTCCTCACCCAGCTCTGAATCCTTCTTCTGCAAATGGCAGGGGGGGGGGGGGGGGGGAGCCGGTGCATCTCCTCTCCTACATAGCATCACATACCTCCTACATCCAGTGATGTCACCTTTAATGTAAATGTTCTCCTTTCTCAACTTCTCCATTCAGACCAGACCGCCATGATGATTTTTCACCCATCTCCCGTCTCTACAGAGATCGACAAACAGACATAGTTTCCCACTTTTCCATAATTTTCACATCTTCTGAACACCCCATCCTGCCACCCCCAATACTGTGCCCACTGTGCTCTCCAATACTACAGTTGAGCTAATGTCCCCATAATATATTCCAGTTTAAAATACCCCTATATAGTCCCCCAGTAAATACCCCCATAGTGCTCCTCTCCCGCTTCCCCATAGTCATAGGCGTGCACAGTCTATTACATAAGAACAAACACACGCCGCGCGTGCGTGTCTGTATGTATGCATGCATGCATGCATATATATTATATACACATACACACATACAGTATTTTTCGCCCTATAAGATGCTCTGGCCCATAAGACGCACCTAGGTTTTAGAGGAGGATAATAAGAAAAAAATATTTTTCATTACACCTCAGGTCAGACCAGCAATCAGACCCCCAATGTTAATCAGACCTCAGCTGACAGCTCCAATCAGACCACCAATGTCAATAAGATCCCAATAAGTCCTCCGATCAGCCCCCCAATCAGACCTCAGCTCAGACCCCAATGTGAATTACCCCAAATCAGACCTCAGATAAAGAGCCCCAGTGCCTCATATCAGCCCCCAGTGCCGCATAACAGCCCCAATGCTTCATATCAGCCCCGAATGCCACACTTTAGCCCCCCAGTGCCTCATACCGCGTGCGGTAATCCTCTTGTACAGTCTGCTGTGTCGGCACGCACAGTGTGAGGTCACAGCTTTGCCTCACACTGTGAACAGCCTTCACAGTGGAGCGCCGAGGACCAGGAAGTGGCGAGTATAACACTTTCAGCGCTTCTCGGCCCTCCAGTACTAATCAGCGTTTCCATAATGAAAGCACTTGATTATTATTCGCCCCATAAGACGCACTTTTTGGGGAGAAAAAGTGCAGCACAGAGGTGACAGAACCCGTGTTGCCTCTAAGCCTTGGCAGCAGCTGAGCGGGGTCGGCTCAGAGTTGGGCACAGCGCCATCAAAGGTGGGCGATAGGAAAACCTAAGATAATTGTCACATCAAAGAGCATTCAAACCGCCATCCCATACAATACAGTATAACCCCTGCGCCATCCTGTACAATACAGTATAATCCCTGCGCCATCCCATACAATACAGTATAACCCCTGCACCATCCCATACAATAAAGTATAACCTCTGCACCATCCCATACAATATACAGTATAACTCCTGCTCCATCCCATACAATACAGTATAATCCCTCCGCCATCCCATACAATACAGTATAACCCCTGCACCATCCCATACAATAAAGTATAACTGCATTATTTTCCTAGTCTATGACGTAAAGTCATGGTTTTATTAAAGACACGGAGGCGAGTATTGCTATCTCCTTCTTTACTGTCCACCAATAGCAGCAAAGAAATTTACATAGCAAAATGTAACTATAGTAACACATAGACCCTCCCCTCACAGTCCTTATAATCCACAGCTCTTCCTCTGTATTCTCCTCTTTCTTTGGAAGTCTGACACCATGACCGGAAACAGGAACCGAAACTGGAACCTTAAACATAGCAGCGAACAGCTCAGGTCCCCTCGAACATCCTCAACGGAAGCCAACGTGGCTATAACAACTTGAAACGAGAAACCGAAGCTCGCAGCAATTCAACTTCCACTAGAGAAGGAAACAGACAATATATCCATAGTGAACAATGGGTAATAGAATACAGCGCATGTCAGCCGTTATCATACTAGTATAAACAGAAGAAACAAGTCAGGCAAAACTCTGCAATCAAACAGAAGACTTATAGCAATAAATAACTCTAAAACAGTGCACAAGGGAGGGAAAACCGGGTGGGCAATACTTGCATCCGTGTCTTTAATAAAACCATGACTTTACGTCATAGACTAGGAAAATCATGTAGTTTTACAGCAAGACACGGAGGCTCCTATTGCAAGTTCAAAGCTGAGCAATAATGGAAGAAAACAAATGTGGAGGTGGTCGAAAATAAAATTTCCTGAAAGTAGAGGCCCTCGACCAGTCCACTACACGTAAAATATCTTCCAACCGTGCCCCTGAAACGGCTAAAGAGGTAGCAGAAGCGCCCCTAGCCGAATGTGCGGTAAAAATGGAAGTATACACTCCCACTAAGGACATCAGCCACTTCATCCAGCGGGCAAGAGTAGGGCTGGACACCGGACCAAATGGATGACGAATAGACAGGAAGAGCTGAGGAACCGAAGCAAACCGATGAGCCCGAGTCAGGGCTTCGTACTCTTTCAAACAAGCCACCGGACAGAGGACAGGCGAAGATGGAAAAGACACCGACCTAATGTTGGTCTTAGTACGCCTAGAGATGTTGAAAGTGACCCCTTCAGGAGTGAAGGATCTGGCGTCGTGGTCAAGAGCCCGAACGTCCGAGACCCGCTTACATGAGATGAGGCAAAAAAGAAACAGCAACTTGGCTGATAATCCGGACCTTTCCTTGCGGCAGTTATCTGGCCAAGCGGAGAGGAAGGATAAGACAGAAGAAACATCCCAAGTCGTTGTAAAACGAGGACGGGGAGGCCGAGACATGCGGGAGCCACGAAGCAAACGACATACAGAAGGATGCTGACCAGCGGGAACACCATCAAAACCCTGATGCGTAGAGGAAATAGCAGAACGGAATAAGTTAATAGTCCGATAGGCCTTACCCGCCTCAAAAAGGGAAGTAGGAAACTGCAAGAGATGGATTACAGAGGCCAAAACGGAATCCAGGTCCCGTTCCACGCACCAGCTAGCCCAAGATCGCCAGGCTGCCCGATAAGATTTTCTGGTGCCGGGAGCCCATGCGTTGTCCAAAAGGCATCTAGTCTCATCCGAAATGCCGTCGACGTCTCCGGGCGTCCTGAGATCCGGCAAGCGAGCAGTCGCAGAGATCCGTACGACAGGAGCGGGTGATGAAGTCCCTGAGGGTCCTGGAGGAGATCCACGCGATTCGGAAGCAGAAGAGGAAAATCTATCAGGAGTCCTAGGAGAGACGGGAACCAAACTTTAGTCCCCCAAAAGGGGACCACCACCACCAACTCGGCCAACTGACGACGGGTGTGCAACAGCATCCTCGGGATCATCGCGAATGGCGGAAAGGCATACATCAGAGACCCGGACCAGGGTTGAAGGAACGCGTCTACTGCCTCCGCCGCTGGGTCGGGCGCCAGCTGAAGAAGCGGGGAAGCTGAGCATTGAGGCGTGAAGCGAACAGGTCTATGGCAAAAGGAGCCCAGGTCCCGGACAACACGGAAAAAATGTCCGGTGCCAGCATCCAATCGCTGCCGTCCGTAAGATAGCGCAAGCTCCAGTCTGCCCGACTGTTGTGAAGTCCTGGGATATATTCGGCCTGGACCATAACCTCCTTGGAGAGACAGAAGGACCAAAAGTCCTTCGCCAGGCGAGCCAAGACTGCCAAGTTTGTACCTCCCAACCGGTTAATGTAACGTACAGCGGAGACATTGTCCATACGCAAGCGGATGCACGCCTGGGCAATCCCATTGGTGAAACTCCGAATGGCGAAGGATCCAGAGCGTTGATGTGAAGGCGTGCCTCGTCCGCAGACCAACATCCGCCCCTGGAGATCCTGTTGCAATGCGCACCCCAGCCGTGTAGGCTCACGTCCGATTCGACAGTGAATTCGGGTTGGAAACCGAAAATCGCCCTGCCGTTCCATGCTTCCAGGTTGTCGATCCACCACGTGAGTTCCTCCCACGACTCCGGGTCCGGGGTCAGGATGTCTGCAAATGCAACGCCTGAGCGAAGATATGCTATCTTCAGTCGCTGAAAGGCCCGGTAGTGTAGGGGAGCCGGAAAGACAGCTTGGATCGAAGGATGCAAGGAGGCCGGTGATCCTGGCCAGATGTCGTAGAGACAACCGAGGCATGGCAAGAGCATGTCTGAGTTCCTTGCGAATGGAACGTAGTTTTGCCATGGGAAGGGCGAGGGACTCCGCCACTGAGTCCATGGTAAACCCCAAGAACTCCATCCTCTGCGATGGTATCAAGCACGACTTCTCGTGATTGATGAGGAAGCCGAGACGGGAAAGAAGGTCTGTCGTCCAGCGAAGGTGATCCAAGAGGGTCATGGGAGACTGGTGCATGAGGAGAACGTCATCCAGGTATATTATAAGGCGTACTCCACGACTGCGGAGCCAGGCCACAACCTGATGCATTAGCTTGGTGAAACACCAGGGGGCCGAGGACAGACCGAACGGGAGACACGTGAAGCGCCAAATTTCCCCGTTCCATAGGAAACGCAGTAAGTCTCTGGATGGAACAGGGATGGGAACCGTCAAGTAAGCGTCCTTAAGGTCCAATTTTACTAACCAGTCTCCCGGTATGAGGAGATCTCGGAGCAGGTGAATGCCTTCCATCTTGAAATGGCAATAGCGGACGATCGCATTCAGAGCTCGAAGATTGATGACTGGGCGCATCTGACCCCCTTCCTTCTGGACCAGAAAAATTGAGCTGATGACCCCCCTTGGGGATAGGGGAGCTCGCTCGATCGCCCGCTTGCGGAAACGAGAGTCGGGGCGAGACATACTGAAGGCGGCAGGAGGTGGAATAAGATTTGGGGAGCCCACAAGTTCCACGTGGAAACCCTTTATTGTGGATAGAACCCAAGGGTTGGACGTTATTGCCGCCCAAGCAGGGGAAAAATTAGTCTGCCCCCTAGGCAATGATTCGAAGAAACCCCCCTTGGGGGAAGACTTACCGAAAGGGCGTTTGGAACCCAGATCTCCTCTGTGGGATCTGGAGCGCCATTGTCCGCCTCTGGCTGGGAAGAACGGAGACAGAAACCTCTGCTCCTGGAAGGGAGGATGTTGATGGAAGGAGCCTCTGCCCGAGTTGCGGGCTTGAAAGCTAGATCGGCCCGGACAGGCGGACCCTACTACTGCCGGCCTTGGTGGAGAAACGCCCCTGGAAGACTCTCCTCATAGAGGATTGGGCTTTATCAAGAGCAGTGAAAGCTCCCACAAATCAACTGAAATCCTTTATAAATGAATCGCCAAGTAAGAGACCCTGGGCATCAGGGCCGGTCTCAGTTAGGGCCAGGTTGGCCAGTTTGGGATCGATTTTAAACAAGATGGCTTTGCACCTTTCAATAGCCAGAGAGGAGTTGGCGTTACCAGCGATACAAATCGCCCTCTGGACCCAACCTCTCAGTTTCTCTGGATCTATAGGGGATCCATCCGCTCTGGCGTTCTCAGCCAGTTCAAACAATTTGGCCAGAGGTCCGAATACGTCCAGGAGTTTGTCCTGGCAACTACGCAGAGCGGAGTCTAACCCTTTACGTGCATTCCAGCCGGACTTGGACAGGAATTGAGTGACTTTAGGGTCTACCACCGGGGTGTCACATACTTTATTGGGCACAATAGGCCTGGAGCACTCTGCTTTCATCTTACTGCGCGCCTCCTTGGTAAGGGGGCGGTGAACCCAATGCTCCAAGTATCTGCCCACGTGATCCGTTGGGAGCCACTCCGCTGATCTAGGATGATGGAGGGCGTCTGGATCGAACATAGGCTCTCCCAGGGGGTCCACAAGGGAGGATGCCGGAGTGATCACGAAGGAGGAAGAGTTGTCCTTGACTAGGGAAGTCAAAGGAGTGGGGGTATTGGATTGTACAGGGGTCTCTTCCTCCGAATCAACACAGGTGTCAGCAAAGGCCTCCTCGTCTGAGCCTATATCGGCGTCAGAATCACTCATTTGCTGCTCTCTAGCACATTTCCAAGGCCGTGCCCATTCTGCCTGGCGCGGTAAGGCTCTATTACGTGATCTGTGCACGTGTTCATGGGTGGCCGAAGGCGCACCAGTCAAAGGGTCCTGTGAAACAGGAGGGTTCATACTGGGAGGTTGTGGAGCGGTGGAGGAAGTGGCCTGTAAGGTCCCTGTGACAGGGTGGGCAGACAATGCTTGTGCAATCGATTGAGAAAGCACAGAGGACATTGAATCCATTGCAGCCATAATAGCAGCGGAGACAGAGCGTTGCAGCGCTACTGCCTGGGTATCCTCCCTAACAGGAGGGTCTCTCTCAGGGGATGATGGAGGACTATTGGTGGACAGTAAAGAAGGAGATAGCAATAGGAGCCTCCGTGTCTTGCTGTAAAACCCCTGCACCATCCCGTACAATACAGTATAACCCGTGGGCCATCCCATACAATACAGTATAACCCCTGCGCCATCCTATACAATACAGTATAACCTCTGCACCATCCCATACAATACAGTATAACCCCTGCGCCATCCTGTACAATCAACAGTATAACCCCTGCGCCATCCTGTACAATAGAGTATAACCCCTGCACCATCCCGTACAATACAGTATAACCCCTGCGCCATCCCATGCAATACAGTATAACCCCTGCACCATACCATACAATACAGTATAACCCCTGCACCATCCCATACAATATACAGTATAACCCCTGTACCATCCCGTACAATATACAGTATAACCCCTGTACCATCCCATACAATATACAGTATAACCCCTGCACCAACACCTGTTTGGATAAACCTCTGCCTCACTCCTCATTCTAGCCTCACGTGTTGCCCCTGTGGCCTGGGACGCTACAAATTTATGTCCAACAAGGTGGCCCTCAAAGACTGGGCAACAACGCCCAGGAAAAGAGCTAAGCTCCTACACCAAACAAAGCTGGATTACCACTGACTCCAGCCTGGAAGCCACAGGTAATATAAAACCAGTGGCCACACCCAGGACACACCTAAATCCCCACTGGCTAGAAATTAACCCCTCCGGCACCAGACAGGGAAGGCCCCAGGAAAAAGGAGGGGGCACCTACATGAGGCAACCACAACACGTTGCCGCTGGCAACAGCATGCACTGCAACCGTGTCACGGCGCTAACCAAAGGCCGTGACTCACGGCCGTTGTGGGTCTGTGGCCGTATTGTGGCCCTCATACAGCGGGTCCACAATACACAGGAACTGGCCTGTGTGCACTCCGCATCATGAATGCGGACCCATTAACTTAAATGGGTTCACAATCATGGAGATGCGGAACGGAAGCACGGATCGGAACCCCACGGAAGCACTACGGAGTGCTTTCGTCGTGTTTCTCTCGGTGCCTCGGCACTGCAAAAAAATAGAACATGTTCTATTTTTTGTGGTGTTCACGGAAGAAAGTTGGTGGTCATGAAAATGGAGAGCGGAACTCTGAACTGTGGAAGAAAGTGTTGACGCAGTGTCGTGAAACGTTGAGTGACGAAGGGTTACTTGGTGCAGCACAAGCTTGGCAGTAGTGTTGATCGAGCATAGCATAGGAAGGGACAGACAGTGTAGGGAGTGTTATTGGAAGATTTTTATTGAAAAAACTTTTCAGAGACCCAAAAATCTTTTAAGGACTATTAATAATAAACCCTTTTCCAAATTATTATGCAAATTATATTTTTCTTATTTGCCTAAATAATTGATGTAAATAACAGTCAGCCTAATTCTCATGTTATCAACTATTAAGAGTACAATTCAAATTTTATTGAACAAACCTCCTAATGATAACAGTATTTTTTAAACTTACAATGCACAGTTCCAAGTTATTAAGCACAGTAAGTTTCAATACACTTTATAGGTTTTAAAGAACTGAAAACTGTCATTTGTTGTGTTTGCAGCTTATTTACTGAAATCAAAATCTGTTTCAATCAAACTTTTAACAACATTTTAACTTTTTAAACATTTTAACAGGTCACGTTACATTTTAACATAGGACCTCTTATTTGATAGCAGCTTCACAAGTCTTGCATCCATTGAACTTGTGAGTTTTTGGACAGTTTCGGCTTGAATTTGTTTGCAAGATGTCAGAATAGCCTCCCAGAGCTGCTGTTTGGATGTAAACTGCCTCCCACCCTCATAGATCTTTTGCTTGAGGATGCTCCAAAGGTTCTCAATGAGACTGAGGTCAGGAGAGAATGGAGGCCACACCATGACTTTCTTTCCTTTTAGCCCCATAGCAGTCATTGATGCAGAGGTATTCTTTGCAGCATGAGATGGTGCATTGTCATGCATGAAGGTGATTTTATTATGGAAAGCATAGTTCTTCCTTCTGTACCAGGGAAGAAAGTGGTCAGTCAGAAACTCCACATACTTTGTAGAGGTCATCTTTACACCTTCGGGGACCCTAAAGGGGCCTAAAGGGCCAACCAGCTCTCTTCCCATGATTCTGGCCCAAAACATGACTCGAACCACTTGCTTGGTGACATCACAGCCTTGTTGGAACAGGGTGGCCGTCCACCAACCATCCACTACTCCATCCATCTGGACCATCCAGGGTTGCACAGCACTCATCAGTGAACAGGACTGTTGGAAAATTAGTCTTCATGTATTTTTCTGCCCAATGCAGCCATTCCTGCTTGTGAGCATTGGTTAGTGGTGGCCGAATAGAAGATTTATGCACAGTTGCAAGACTCTGGAGGACTCTACACCTTGATGTCCGTGGGACTCCAGAGGCACCAGCAGCTTCAAATATCTGCTGCTATGTAATGGTATTTTAACAGCTGCTCTCTTTATCCGATGCATGGATCTGGCAGAAATCTTCCTTAATGTACCTTTATCTGTGCTCTGAATCAGCCACAAATCTCTTAATAGTGTGATGATCACGCTTAAGTTTTTGTGAAATATTTAATATTTTCATACCTCGTCCAAGGGTTTGAACTATTTCACTCTTTTTGGCAGCAGAGAGATCATTTTTCTTCACCATATTGCTTGAAAATAGTGCTCTGCTTAATAATGTGGAACACCCTACTTTAGTAGTTTCCCTTTAATTTGGGCTCCCCTGAGGTGTCTGAGAAGGTTTTCAGTGATCAAAAGAGCCCTGAGACACAATGCCATCCATGAGTTAAACTGAAAAACAAAATATTTAATCTTTGGGACACTTAAAGAGGACATTTCATCAGGCTAAAAAATGTGTACTAAGTATGCTGACATGTAGAGCGGCACCCAGGGATCTCCCTGCACTTACTATTATCCCTGGGCGCCGCTCCGTTCGCCCGGTATAGGCTCCGGTATCTTCTGAGACTTGGTTATACTAGGAGGAGCCTAGTATCACTTGGTTATACTAGGCGTATCCCAGGTTGCAGCGCTGGCCAATCACAGCGCACAGCTCACAGCCTGGGAGAAAAAAAACCTCCCAGGATATGAGCTGTGCGCTCTGATTGGCCAGCGCTGCAGCCTGGGATACGCCTAGTATAACCAAGTCCCAGAAGATACTGGAGCCTATACCGGGCGAACGGAGCAGCGCCCAGGGATAATAGTAAGTGCAGGGAGATCCCTGGGTGCCGCTCTACATGTCAGCATACTTAGTACACATTTTTAGCCTGATGAAAGGTCCTCTTTAAATAGAATTTGCATAATAATTTGGAACAGGGTTATATTTTTAGTGCGTTAACCAACAATGATTCCCACTGGTACAAGACCCAATATCAGAAACATAGAGATCCAAAAGAATATCAGAGTCAAAAAATGAAGGAATATAAATAACAATGCGTCTTTATTAGAACAATTTATGAAACATGATTGGTACAAAAGTGTTAAAAACAAGTAAAAACAATTACACAAAGAGCGACGCACAATCAGAGTATAACTGGTGAAAATTGATAGCAACTATACGCAAATATCCTCAGTCAGTGCACACACCAAATAGATAATGGGACCCACAAAACAGACAGTTGCTAGTTTGGGCTAAGTAGCCGGTCACCATAGATGTTTTAACCACAGTAAACACGAGGATAGTCGCACAAGATAAACAACATAGTAGTACACACCAGCAATGGGTCACAGCAGTGTCGCCAAACAAACACGCGTTTGTTTGGCGACACTGCTGTGACCCATTGCTGGTGTACATTACTATGTTGTTTATCTTGTGTGAAAGGGGCCTTAAGGTTTCAGGTTCTGGAGTAGGTAGTGAGACCAAGAGGAGGGGATATAAAAAACTCCTCCGTCGTGAAGCCTATTGGATACACACATTGGATACATTACATCCAAAAGGCTTAAACCGTGATTATGAGGTTGCTAGATTGTAATTAATGATGTTCTAATACTAATGATGTGTGTTTCCTTTTCTTTTTAGACGCAGCAGACTCGCTGATCTTTATTCTCTAATACAGGGTATTTTTTGCTTTGGCTTTCTGGTGCTTTCTCTGATGAAATAGAAACTAGCTTATTGATTGGTGGGCAGTAAATACCCGCCTCGAGTTGTGGGTGGATGACATCATTTGTGAATGTAATTGATTTACCTATATATATTTGATGTGTTACAAGTTAAATGTACCTGTTAAAAAAGGCAGTGTGCTAAAACGCATCAATTGCTGTTATCTCTATACATTTATGAAATAAAGAAGACTAAGCATATCAGAGAGATTGCCAGAGTTTTGGTCCATGTGTAGCCCTGCTCCTCTCCGCAGCAACGTCGATCTTATCAGCAAGCGCTGATAAGATCTGTCTCTCACCGCTTCTGACAATGACATTACCAGGGGAATATCTCCAGTGTAAGGTGTTTGTTTAAAAAATGTATCAGTGACATACAGTGTACTTTTTCCGTAGACGGTGTCCGCTGCAAACAGTTAAATTTTCCCCGCCAAATCTCCCGTGTAAAGTGTGCGCATCCAAAAAATATCAGTGACATCCCGTGTACTTTTTCCGTAGACGGTGTCTGCTGTGGACAGTTAAATTATCCGCGCACATCTCCTGTGTAAAGTGTGCGCATCCAAAAATATCAGTGACATCCAGTGTACTTTTTCCTTAGGCGGTGTCCGCTCAGGACAGTTAAATTATCCGCACCACATCTCCTGTGTAAAGTGTGCACATCCAAAAATATCAGTGACATCCAGTGTACTTTTTCAATAGACGGTGTCCGCTTCTGAGAGTGACATTACCAGGGACCATCTAAAATGTAACGTGTGCGTTTAAAAATTTTATCAGTGACATACAGTGTACTTCTTCCTTGGATGGTGTCTGCATGCGGACAGTTAAATTATCCTCACCACATCTCCTGTGTAATGTGCGCATCCCAAAAATATTAGTGACATCCAATGTACTTTTTCCATAGACAGTGTCTGCTGAGGACAGTTAAATTATCCTCACAACATCTCCTGTGTAAAGTGAGCGCATCCGAAAAATCTCAGTGACATCCAGTGTACTTTTTCAATAGATGGTGTATGCTTCTCATAGTGGCACATTTCCAGTGTAACGTATGCGCATAAAAAAATTAATCTGTGACATACAGTGTACTTTTTCCGTAGACTCTGCGAACAGTGACATTACCTGTGGTACCTCTCCAATATATTGTTTCCTCCTCCCAAATATCTGTGACATTTCACTGTAATTACGCTAGTGACAGCATTGACATTATCTGCGGAATATTTCCAGTGTAACGCATGCGTTTAAAAAATTTATCTGTGACATACAGTGTACTTTTTAAATAGACAATGTTACGCGCTGCTGGCCAATCCCCTGTCGAAGGCGCAGGCCCGGGTGCCTCCTGCCCTGCACCTGGACCTTCGCAAGCACCATCAGCGACCACATTCAATTTCTTGTCCCAGCACAGCGTCCAAATGTCCTTACCCCAGGCATTTGAACGCAAAGCGCAAATACCCAGCCACCCACCCACAGGCCATAGCACTAAATGCGCAGCTTTCAAAATAACTGGCCCTGGAAATGTTGCCATTTAGGCTTGTGGACACTGAGGCCTACGGCAGCCTGATGTCAGCGGCCGTCCTGCGTGCGCAGTCCCCTGCCGCCAATATTTTTCACGGTGTGCCGTACCCGCCTTTACACCAACATCTGTCCCGCAACATCACTGCATTCCTGACCAACGCAGTTAAAGGATTAAATAGGGTTCTCATTCCAATAACATGGCCTCATAAGAGTCCTGTATTGTTATTCATCATCACTACCTCCCCGAGTCAGGAGTGGGTAATTGCGCGCCTGCTGCCTTCTTTGGATGTGGTAGCCGTTTCTCAGGCTCCCTCTCCGGAATCAAACCCTGATTCCCCGTTACCCGTGGTCACCATGGTAGGCGCAGAAAGTACCACAGAAAGTTTATAGGGCAGACATCCAAATGGATCGTCGACATCATAGGTACATGCGATCAGCCAGAAGTTATCTAGAGTCAACAAAGCGGCAGTAGGCCCTCGCCCACAATGTTTTCGATGTTCAGCTCACCTGCAGGCCCTCGCATATATTGTTTGACAGGGTCAGCTCACCTGCAGACCCTCACCTACAATCTATAACAGGCCCTTACCTACAATCTTTTACAGGGTGAGCTCACCTCTTGATGACGACAGCGAAGTCTTGCCTGTTGGTACTCTGGCACACATGGCTGACTTTATGTTAGGCTGCCTTTCCCTCGACCCACGCGTTATACGCATTTTAGACAATACGGATTACTAGTTGTTCCGCCTTCTCGACCCCGCTACAAAGAGAACTTCTCATCTCTCATTCCTCTGGTGGAGAGGACAAGCAAAACAGAGCTATACCACAAGGTCCTTATTGAAAAGTTGGGACGTGCGATCAGCCAGAAGTTATCTAGAGTCAAAAAAGCGACAGCAGGCCCTCTCCCAAATTGTTTTCGATGGTCAGCTCACCTGCAGGCCCTCACCTACAATCTTTTACAGGGTCAGTTCACATGCAGGCCCTCGCATATAATGTTTTTCAGGGTCAGCTTGCCTCAGAGAGAGCCACAGAGGGGACAGAGAGAGCTACAGAGGGTAAAGAGAGAGCCACAGAGAGGGGACAGAGAGAGCCGCAGAGGGGACAGAGAGAGCCACAGAGAGGGGATAAAGAGAGCCACAGAGAGACCACAGAGGGGACAGAGAGACACCACAGAGGGGACAGAGAGAGCCACAGAGGGGGACAAAGAGAGCCACAGAGAGAGCCAAAGAGGGAACAGAGAAAGCCACAGAGAGACCACAGAGTGACCACAGAGAGGGGACAGAGTGACCACAGAGAGGGGACTGAGTGACCACAGAGAGGGGATAGAGTGACCACAGAGAGCAGCAGAGCGGAGAAAGAGCGCCGCAGAGAGGAGAGAGAACGCCGCAGAGAGGAGAAAAAGCCGCAGAGAGGAGAGCCGTGCCGTTAGAATATGGTAAAAAAAAATTAAACCCCTACCTCTTCTATTTTATATTTCACCTCAAACACATTCACACCGATAGTAGGCGGGGTCTTGGTAGTGGGCGGGGTTTTGCTAGGGGGGGCCCCAATCCAAAGTTTGCCCTGGGGCCCATAGAACTCTAGTTACGCCACTGGCCTCACTGGCATGTTGTTTCGCCGCTGAATATCGGAAAAGTGCGCCATGGCCGTGTAGGAACGCCTGAAATGGCCACACACCTTCCTGGCCTGCTTGAGGACGTCCTGTAAGCCTGGGTACTTAGACACAAAGCGTTGTACGATGAGATTCAACACATGTTCCATGCACGGCACATGTGACAACTTGCCCAAATTCAATGCCGACAACAAATTTGTTCCATTGTCACACACCACTTTGCCGATCTCCAGTTGGTGCGGGGTCAGCCACTGATCCACCTGTGCATTCAGGGCGGACAGGAGTGCTGGTCCTGTGTGGCTCTCTGCTTTCAGGCAAGTCAACCCCAAGATAGCGTGACACTGTCGTATCCGGGATGTGGAATAACCCCTGGGGAGCTGAGGGGATTCAGTTGATGTGCAGCCAGATGCCGCAGCAGAAGAGGACTCAGGCGAGGAGGATATCGAAGAGGATGGAGTAGGAGTAGAGGAGGTGGCAGTAGGTCTGCCTGCAAGTCGTGGTGGTGTCACCAACTCCGCTGCGGAGCCACGCATTCCATGCTTGTCAGCCGTCAGCAGGTTGACCCAATGCGCAGTGTACGTGATATACCTGCCCTGACCGTGCTTTGCAGACCAGGTATCAGTGGTCAGATGGACCCTTGCCCCAACACTGTGTGCCAGACATGCCATGACTTCCTTTTCAATGACATTGTAGAGGTTTGGGATTGCCTTTTTTGAAAACATTTTTCGTCCGGGTACCTTCCACTGTGGTGTCCCAATAGCGACAAATTTTTTGAAGGCCTCAGACTCCACCAGCTGGTATGGTAAAGCTGGCGGGCTAAGAGTTCCGTCAAGCCAGCTGTCAGTCGCCGGGCAAGGGGTGATTCTGTGACATTGGCTTTTACGCTCAAACATGTCCTTGACAGACACCTGACTGTGGGCAGATGAGCAGGAACTGCTGAAGGTGAGAGGCGGAGTGGCGGTTGGTTGAGAGGGGCAGGGAGGACAGCAGTGGTTGACGTGGCTGAAGATGCTGGACCAGGAGGAGCATGGTGGCTTTGAGTTTGTGTGCTGCTTGTACTCATGTGTTGATCCCATAGGCGTTTGTGATGTGAGATCATGTGCCTTCGCAAAGCAGTTGTACCAAGGTGGGTGTTGGACTTCCCACGACTCAGTTTCTTTTGGCACAGGTTGCAAATGGCATTGCTGTTATCAGAGGCAGACACACAAAAAAATGCCACACTGCTGAGCTTTGCAATGACGGCATTCTGGTGGTGGCAACAGCATGCGTTGACTGGCGTGCTGTCTGGCTGACCCCAGGTGCCGATACATGCTGTCTGACTGTGCCACTAACTCCTTGCGACGACCTCCCCTGCTTCCAACTCGTCTCCTCATTCTCTCTGTCTCCCCTTCTGAACTTTCCCCTCTTCTTCTCTTCGAGCAGGCACCGACGTGGCATCCGTGGACACATCGTCATCATCAACCGCTTCACTTGTATCTGACACCTCAGCAAAGGAAGCAGCAGCGGGTACAACATCATCATCATCATCATCACACTGTACGTCCATGTGTGTAATCCTGCCTGACTGAGACATATCCCTGTAATCTACATCATCTGGCAATAATGGTTGCGCATCACTAATTGCATCCAACTGATGTGTAAATAACTCCTCTGACGGATCAAGTGAAGCGGCTGTGGTGGTAGTGGTGGTGGTGGCGGCGGGCGGGTGCGTGGTAACTTGAGAGCAGGTGACCGAAGCTGAGCTGGAGGAGGATGGTGCGTCAAGGTTCTTAGCGGAAGCTGTTGAAGATTGGGTGTCCTGTCTAAGCCAGTCAACTACGTCCTCAGAATTTTTCGGGTTCAGGGTACGTGGCCTCTGAACACTGGGCATTATTCCAGGGACAGTGGAAATCACAGCACCACGACCGGACGCCCTGCGGGGTGGCCTGCCTCTGCCTGTCATTTTTTTAGATAAGTGGTACTACGCGTGCTAGGTACTGTGCCACCCGGTATGAGTGGTTGGCACTGGCAGTGGGCACACTACAGTCTGTGGAAGTGGGCCTGACACACACTGGCAGCAGGCAAGCAACTGAAATTAGACTACTGTCTAAAAATTAAATGCCTTATTTATCGGCAAGCTACTGTGCCACCCGGTATCAGTGGTTGGCACTGGCAGTGGGCACACTACAGTCTGTGGAAGTGGGCCTGACACACACTGGCAGCAGGCAAGCAACTGAATTTAGACTACTGTCTAAAAATTAAATGCCTTATTTATCGGCAAGCTACTGTGCCACCCGGTATCAGTGGTTGGCACTGGCAGTGGGCACACTACAGTCAGTGGAAGTGGGCCTGACACACACTGGCAGCAGGCAAGCAACTGAAATTACACTAAAGTGTAAAAATGAAATGCCTTTTTTTGATGCAAAGTCCTGTGCCACACGGGATGACAGGGGTGGGCACTGGCAGTGGGCACACTACAGTCTGTGGGCCTGCAGCTCCTCACACACGGGCAGGCCAGGCAACTGCAATATGTATATGGAGAAAAAAAAAATCTGACTAATGTTGCAGCCCTAAAAAGGTCTTTTTGGGGTGCTGTCAGGACGCTGTCCTTACAGCAGAGATCAGATGAGTCTTTCAGGACTGGAGAGGACACTGAATTCACTAGCCTAGCTATCAATTTCCCTATTAAATCAGCAGCAATTACACTCTCCCTCCTCTCACTAAGACTGCAGCTTCCGAATGAATCTAAAATGGATGCTGTGCAGGAGGTGGGAGAGTCTGGGAGGGAGGGTATGCTGCTGATTGGCTGGAATGGGTCTGCTGACTGTGAGGTACAGGGTCAAAGTTTGCTCAATGATGATGTATAGGGGGCGGACCAAACATCGCATGTGTTCGCCCGCAGCGGCGAATGCGAACAAGCTATGTTCGCCGGCGGATAGTTCGGGCAATCTCTACTAGGGAGGATAACGTATAACATGGCCCTATATACTAGGGAGGATAACGTATAACATGGGCCTATATACTAGAGAGGATAAGGTATAACATGGGCCTATATACTAGGGAGGATAACATATAACATGGCCCTATATACTAGGGAGGATAACATATAACATGGCCCTATATACTAGGGAGGATAACGTATAACATGGCCCTATATACTAGGGAGGATAACGTATAACATGGGCCTATATACTAGGGAGGATAACAAGGCTCAAACATGTATACTGTACATTGTCTACTCAGATTCCTGCGGCTTTGGCCTTTTTTTTTGTCCCAGATTGACGCAAAAAGCTCCTTGGTCACCTCAACCCAGCCAGCATCTTTCTTGTAGCGGTCATGGTAATCAGCTGAACGCAGGTCCCAGAGGCAGGGCCTGTCCTGCACCAGGATTATCAGCTTCTCCACGTCCATTGATCGTGGTGTCTTGGGCATTTTGGACTTGTGGGTGACTCCGCAAGGGTTGTCAATTGCCGCACCCAAGTTCAGGCTTGTCTGCTGCTCAAGCCAGACGCACAGCAACTCCTACTTCCTGTCTGATATCCCTGGAGTGTTGCTAAGTTACTTGCGTGAAAAACGCAACGCAGTGTATCCGGATGCAATGTGTTTTTCACGCAGCACTATTCATTTCTATGGGGCTGCGTTGCGTGAAAAACGCAGAATATAGAACATGCTGCGATTTTCACGCAACGCACAAGTGATGCATGAAAAAAAAACGCTTATGTACACAGACCCAATGAAATGAATGGGTCAGGATTCAGTGCGGGTGCAATGCGTCCACCTCACGCATTGCACCCGCGTGGAAAACTGGCCCGTGTGAAAGAGGCCTTACTCTTTCATCCTCACTGAATGGACTGGAGAAACAAACATAAAATCTTCAGGGTTTAAAAGTGAGAACCAGTGGAACAGACACCCTCGACGCGCATGCCAGCACTTCGCTCGTCAGGAGGTACCTCCTGACGAAGCGAAGTGCGAAACGCGCGTCTGTTCCACTGGTGCTGACTTCCCCCTTACACCATGGCCAACGGTATGCTATTTGTGTCCTAGAATGTCTGATTATTCCATGCATTTTTTGGCCATGTGGTTTGATTAATTTTTTGGGGTTTACTATGACCTCTAACCCTACCGTTGTCATACTATTGAGTGTTTAATTATTCTATGTGGTGTGGGGGACATTTAGCGCCAGTGGTGGTTCTTGGGCTTCTACTCTGTGCTCCTCCACTGCACAAATAATGTGTATGTATTTGTCATTTAACTGTTGTTAATAAATCTTTATACTTTTGTATTTTTTGGCTGTGTCTTCTCTTGCTCTTGTTGAGCAATTATCGGATGTAGTACTTTGGTTTTCCGCCACAGCCGTTCATGAGTCATTTTGGGGCCTTTTTGTAGGTGTGTGTGTTTAAAAGTGAGATGTTAGCTTCCGAATCTGGTTCTGGTACCGGTGGCGCGATTAGTCTGCACATAGTCTTTTTATCTTTGGTTTCCATTTAGTTTGAGTAGCAAAATTATGCTGCAAAAGCAAACGCTCTGTACTTAAACATTAAATTTATATTCAAGTGGAGCAACTCCACCAACGATGTCAGACTTGGAGGTCGAAGTTTTTGATGCCATGGTAAGCGAACTACAAGATGCTTCTGCTGTTGCCAGAATATCCTCGTGACACATTGTTTACTGATGTGATTTTTATTTTTTTTATGTTTTGGCAACTTTGTTTCACTTTCGCTACTACTTAGAGTGCTGGATGTAAAAGAAGTAGATGGAATTACTGAACATATTAGCATGGAAGACAGTGATGCCACGGACACTGTACTACATGATAAGCATAGGTCAAACTTGTGGTTGTAGTTGTTGGGACACCAACAGAACGTACGGTTTGCAACCCTTAAGCATTTCCAAATGTAACACTAGACGTTGTAGTCTGTAACTCCTTTTGGCCACTGACTGCCATGTCTACTACACCGGAAGGAAATATTGTTGGGACAGCATCATGTCTCAATATCTGACAGTCTTCATCGTATCAGTATGCCTCTGATGCAAAATGAAGTGAACAGAGGCGGCAAATTCTAAGGCTGATGAGTCAGCCTGTGTTTGTGCGAGGGGCGGGGGCTCTTCATAAACAAAGCACAGCCTCACCCAGGGGCGTGTTTTCATCCCTGACCATAGCAGCTCACACCAAACAGCAGCTACGCTGAAGCACGGGCCTGGGCTGCGGTGCCACGAGCCAGCCAAAGATTCTACGGTAAGCACGACTCGGGCTCATGGCCAACTGCCGCTCTTGGTTTGTTTCTGGCTGGGCTCGCTGGGCTGGGATCCTGCAACTTCAGGCACACAGTCAATCCTCGATCTCCCTCCCCGCCTTGGGCTTCTCTTACCTGCCTTCGCGGCCACGCCGTCCACTTCCTTGCATGTGCAGCACGCTCACAGTCTCACACGGCGTGGTTGTTTTCGTCTGTCTGCTAGTTTGCAACCCTGGTCTAGTTCACCGCTTCTAGCGTCATGGTCACAAGGTGTCTGCCTCCAGCATTCTCTGCCCTACTGGCCATGCTCCCTTTGATCCGTTTGTCTGGCACCCAGCTGCCATGTTGTACCAGCATTGCCAGGAGGAATAATGGAGGGATAGCAACAGTTCTGTTAAAGTATAGCTATTTTACTGGAGAGCGGTTCTGTTTAAAAAAAAAAAAAAAGGAGCGGTCTGTGGTGCTTGGGTTAGCTGGTTTTGTGTTACTGTTTTGTATTTATGCCTCTGGTTGCTATTCACTAAGATTGGTCTCCTTGCCTTTGCTAGCCAAGTTAATCTGCTTTGATTTACTTCAGCTGAGGCCAATAAGACAATAGGAGTGTATAATACTATGTACAAGGAAGTTTTACTTTTCACTTTGTATGTCTTGTTGAAGGTTTACGTTTAGCAAAATGAAATTTGTCTTCTCCTGTCTGCATCTGGATTTAGTTACAGTGAGTCCCACGGCTCGCTTCTCCGCTGCCTCCTGAGCCCAGACTGATTCTCTTCCTCCCGTCGCTAAGCATTAGTTTCTGTTTTCACCTGCACTACCTATTTATTTTTGACATACATTGCCTGTTGCTTCCAGTCTCGCAGCCCCGCTGTCCTCCACGCCAGGTTCAGCGAACCTCCCCATTTGCCTCTTTGCTTAGGTCAAAGGTTTCCCTTTGCTGCTCCGCACGTTGTCTCTTCACAGGTTCACGCACCATCATTGTATCTTGTCTCACTAACAATCCTATTCTGCTCCTCTAGAGTCACGCCGGCCAGGTTTACGTCCATTAATATTTTACCTGCTACGTCACAGGCCACATAGCTAAATTTTCAGGATCAATCTGTCACCCAGGCCAGGCCTCTGTCACTGATACACCAGCCAGACCTCATAGTTTCAATTCGCATAGGAACAACCTGCCACGTTGGTAGGTTTACGTTTGTTAATTTCTCGCCTGTTACGCCACAGGCCACGTAGCACAAATTTTCAGGATCAATCTGTCTCCCAGACCAGGCCTCTGTCACCGCCTGCCACACCAGCCAGGCCTCGTAGTCATAATTCGCATAGGGACAACCTGCCACGTCTGTAGGTTTACGTTAATTACTTTCTTGCCCGTTACGCCACAGGCCACGTAGCACAAATTTTCAGGATCAACCTGCCACCCAGGTCAGGCCTCGGTCACCGCCTGCCACCCAGCCAGGTCTCGTAGTCATAATTTGCATAGGGACAACCTGCCACGTCGGTGGGTTACGTTTAATAATTCTCGCCTGTTCACGTCACAGGCCACGTAGCACACATTTTTCAGGACTAATCTGCCGGCCAGGCCAGGCCTCTGTCACCTCCTGTCACACCATGCCTCACAGCTCCAATTCTCTTAGGGTCAACCTGCCACGTCGGCCAGGTTTAGGTTTTTAATTTACCGCCTGACACGTTACTCAGGCCATATAGTTCAAATTTGTTCAGGGCCAACCTGCCACATCGCCAGGTTACGTTTACAGGTTGCAGCCTGGCCCATATTCCAGGCCACATAGCTGCTATCACACCCGTGCCTGCCCGGCAGCACTTCATTTAAGTCCTATTGTCCATCCCGCTACTGCCCGTACTTCTTCACAAACATCCTGTTATCCAATTCCTTCTACAGTTATTGCATTGATGTTTTTTCTCCAGGTCTACAGCAAATCTCGTACCTGTCATCTTTTCAGGTTTACGTTTATTACATCGTCAATGTCCGTTGCCGTTTATCAATCTTTAATGTCCGTCGTCTGTTTACACCTTTCAGACTCACGTTCATTGATACCTGTCACCTGCTTACTTCATTCAGCCCTATGTTATTAATCATTATGTCTGTCACCTGTCACATTTCAGGCTTGTGTTTATTAATCACCATTGTCTGTCACCTGTATAGGTTATTCAGGCCTACGTTTGTTATTTAATGTCCGTCGCCGTTACGTCATTCAGGCTTACGCTTATTGTTCATTGGTATCTGTCGCCTGTTCTGTTATCAAGGCATATGTTTATTACTTAATGTCTGTTGCCTGTACGTTATTTAAGGTCTGTTGCTGTTACGTTATGCAGCCTCACGTTCATTGGTATCTGTCTTCTGTTCATGTTATCAAGGCATATGTTTATTATTTAATGTCTGTCGTTTTTCAGGCCTACGTTATTAATCATTAATGTCCATTGCTTGTTTCGTTATTCAGGCTTACTTTCATTGATGTCTGTAGCCAGTTTTTTATTCAGGCATACGTTTAATATTTAATGTCTGTTGCCTATTCACGTTATTCAGGCCGTATAGTCTAATTCTGTTAGGGTGAACCTGCCACGACGGTCAGGTTACGTTTTTTCAATTAGTTTAAGTCTCACCTGGCACGCCGGTCAGGTTCATGGTCAATTTTGCCTGCTAGTTATTCAGGCTCGTTTTATAACCATAGTGTCTTTGTATTCACTCAGATTAGTCTCCTTGCCTCAGTTAGCAACAATCCGTCTTTTTACTCAGCTGAGACTAATGAGCCTTAGGGAGCATTAACACAACCTTATTTTTCTTCAACGTCCGTTCTGCAATTTTTATATGGGTGAGCAAAAATTGCGAAATGCCTTTCAGTGTCATCCGTGTGCTGTCCATTCCGTGTGTCTGTCTGTTCCTTTTATTTTAGAACATGTCCTATACTTGGCCGCAAATTGTGGTCCGTCGCCCATAGAAAGTCAGTAAAAAAACGGATAGCACACGGAAATGCATCCGTATGTCATCCGTTTTTTGCAGACCCCTGGACTGAAAATATTCTAGGAAACCCCATTAAATTTGTAAATTTTAACCTTTCCGTTATTTTTGTGGACCGTGAAAAACAGAAGACACACAGAAGCACCATGTCCGTATTATACGGACTTACGGAATGGAAACTGAAACATAACTGAAGACATATGGAACACACGGATCCGTGATCGTGTGAATGTTTCCTTAGGAGTGAGTTCCTGGTACGCATAAAAGTGAAAAGTAAAACTTTCTTCGTCTTCATGAAGGTCCACGGTTAGCAAACCTGAACTGTATAGTTCGGGTTCGTACCGAATTTTGGGGTGTTCATAACACGGACCGGAACATTTACGTAAAAGTTCTGGTTTGGTGTTGGGGGATTTCTATGGCGCATTTTGAAAGCCTGCAAAGCAGCCAATCAACAAGCGTCATACTACTTGCCCCAAGAGGCCATCACAGCCATGGCTGTAATTCGCCAAGTGCAGCATGTGACCCAGCCTCTATTTAAGCTGGAGTCACGTAGTGCCGCACGTCACACTGCTCTGACTAGTGTAGGGAGAGGACGCAGCTGCTGTGAGGACGAGATTAGGCAAGGAAAACTCTGCAAAAACGCCTAATGAAGTGATCGATCTACAGCTGTGAATCATTCAACTTCTGCTAGTTAATTGCTCACTGGTTTTTAGGCTGCCCAGAGCGTTTTTCTGGGGTTATCGGCGGCCATTTTGTGTCTTGTATTGCACCAGCACAAGCTGCTATCAATACATCAATAGTAGGGTTTTTTTTTTTTTTTTTGCTATATCCTACATCAGGGGCTTGGCTGTACTTATTGTCACCCCTAGAAACTCAGGATAGAAATTTCTATATTTTATTGAGGGGTGAAATTCAATTGCCAAAATAGCAATCCCCTAAATCTGGTGTTCCAGCTGTGGCTGGCTAAGTATAATACTGTCTGCTGTCTGGCAAAGGATATATTTTTTTCTGGGGTGAAATTCAATTGCCAAAATAGCAATACCGTAAATCAGTGGTTTCAGCTGTTGCTGGCCAAGTGTATATCTGTCCGTAAAAGGGTATATAACACTCAGCGTGTTGGTGTCTAAATACAAGGCCTGATAAATAAATCCTCTATATTTGCACACGCTACCATGCATCTCCAAGTGTATTTCTTTCCGTAAAAGGGTATATTGCACTAAGTGTTAAAATACAGGTGCTGAAAGCATAAGGCCTTATTCACACGTCCGTAGTGTGTTTTGCGGAAACACGGATCCGCAAAACACAGAAACACGGATCCGCAAAACACGGACGGCTGCAATGTTCATTCCGCATTTTGCGGACCGCACATTGCTGGCACTATAGAAAGAATGCCTTTTCTTGTCCGCAATTGCGGACAAGAATAGGACATGTTCTATTTTTTTGCGGAAACGGAAACACGGATGCGGACATCACATAGTGTGCTGTCCACATCCATTCCTGCCCCTATGAAATGAATGGGTCTGCAACCCTTCCGCAAAATTGCGGAAGGGATGCGGATCCATTTTGCGGACGTGTGAATTAGGCCTAATCCTCTACATTTGCACACACTATTGTGCATCTAATAGTGTATTTCTGTCCGTAAAAGGGTATATTACACTAAGTGTTAAAATACAAGTGCTGAAAGCATAATCCTCTATATTTTTTCACATGCTACTGTACATCTCCAAGTGTAATTCTGTCCGTAAAAGGATACCTTTCATCCAGGACCTAAATACTAGGCCTACAATTGATATTCATCAACAAACAAAATTAGAGGTGCTAGGGTATGCGTTCTCAACGATTAATTGCACACTATCAAATGGAAGAACGCTAAAATAAATTAATAAACTTTATTGATGTCGATTAAAAATTCACTGGGGTAATACCCTATAGTAATTGTGTGCCGGTGTTTGACTGTTAGCAGTTTTTGGTCTCGGGGTCCAAGAGATAGTGTATTGGCCCACTAGACTAATCACTGTGCCATTCACCAGAACCAAAAAAGTGGGCAGGTAGCAGACGACAAGGTATCGTCTAAACTACTTCATTAAACATGGCACGCATTAACGGTCATGCCACAAAAATGGTGCACAGTGGAACCGAGGGGAATCCGTTAGCCTGTTAGGGCAATATTGTTTAGGTACACCTCAGTCCACCTGATATTCTAGTTAGGCTCAACGCGTTTCCATACAGCCAGGAAGGGCGCTGTATTTCATCAGGAGCCACAGCATCATGTAAGGAAAAAACATATATTTGTGCATTCACTACCTGAAGGAAAAAGTTTGTAACTCCTTCATGTGTGGATGCAACCTGCCACCGGTCCTTCTAAGTAAATAGAATTGACCCAAGGCTCAAAAAGGCTACAGACCTGCCTGGTGCCCAAGTCTCTAGTTTGAGAGTTGGCACATGCATACGTTTCTAAGGTCCTGCCTGAGCCAACCACCTCCTAATATCGAGGGGCAGTGTGCTGGTATGCAGAGATCGGCTCTATGATGGCCGCGAAGCGTCTCTCAAGACGCCGACTTACATAGGTATAACCACTCCTCTGTTCACCGCCCATCAAACCGCCAGCCAATCCGATCAACTAGGGGGAGGGAAACGCCGGCAGAAGATGAACCCAGTAAGTAACAGAGGGAGGCGCATAGCGCTCACTGTCAAATAGGGGAAACATAAGGCGGCTATTGTACCGAAACACCAGCGCAATAAAGTCACAGGGAAGAGAACGGAGGACTCATCAGATTCCCTTTCTGGACCTCACCATCTCTTTGAGCACCTCTGGCCAGATTATCACCAATGTCTTGGAATTCCAAAGGGACAATATTTGCATATGAGAAGGAATTGTTCTCAACTAAGTGGTTTTAAGTTTGCCGCCCAAGAACTACAGTATAGGTTCCAGCAACGTGGGTATCCACAAAAGGTGCTGAGGAAAGCTTACCATGATTCTCTCAGTGCCAATAGAGATACCTTGCTGTCCCCAAAAAATAAGGCTATAGGCCAGGACACCATCAGGAGGTCAGGGAGGAAGACTGTGTGGAAGACTATGCAGGGGACGATGAGGTCCTAGACCCCACATGGAATGAAGGTCGTGCCACTGACTTTCATAGTTCAGAGAAAGAGGCAGTGGTGAGACCGAGCCAACAGCGTAGCAAAAGAGGGAGCAGGGGGCAAAAGCAGACCAGCCGCCGCCAAGAGAGTTCGCCTGATACTGGCCACCGCCACCAGGGACCGAGCACCCCAAAGGCAGCTTCAAGGAGTTCCCTGGCATGGCACTTCTTCAAAAAATGTGCTGACGACAAGACCCGAGTGGTTTGCACGCTGTGCCATCAAAGCCTGAAGCGAGGCATTAACGTTCTGAACCTTAGCACAACCTGCATGACCAGGCATCTACATGCAAAGCATGAACTGCAGTGGAGTAAACACCTTAAAAGCAAGGAACTCACTCTGGCTCCCCCTGCTCCCTCTTCTGCTGCTGCCTCGGAGGATGTTGGCACCTGCCGCCCACCAAACAGAGGATGTGCCACCGACACCACCACCTGCGTCACCAAGCATCTCCACCATGTCACACGGCAGCTGCTCAGCTCTCCATCTCACAAACCTTGGAGAGAAAGCGTAAATTCCCACCTAGCCACCCTCGAGCCCTGGGCCTGAATGCCAGCATTTCTAAACTACTGGCCTTTGAAATGCTGTCATTCAGGCTGGTGGACACAGACAGCTTCAAACAGCTGATGGCCATGGCTGTCCCACAGTATGTTGTCCCCAGCCGCCACTACTTCTCCAAGACAGCCGTGCCTTCCCTGCACAACCAAGTATCCGATAAAATCAAGTGTGCACTGCGCAACGCCATCTGTGGCAAGGTCCACCTAACCACAGATACGTGGACCAGTAAGCACGGCCAGGGACGCTATATCTCCCTAACTGCACACTGGGTAAATGTTATGGCGGCTGGGCCCAAGGCGGAGAGTTCCTTGGCGCACGTCCTTCCGCCGCCAAGGATCGCAGGGCATCATTCTTTGCCTCCTGTAGCCTCCTCCTCCTACTCCGCTTCCTCCTCCTTTGCTTCCACCAGCTCATCCAGTCAGCCACAGACCTTCACCACCAACTTCAGCACAGCCCGGGGTAAATGTCAGCAGGCCATTCTGAAACTCATATGTTTGGGGGACAGGCCCCACACCGCGCAGGAGTTGTGGCGGGGTATTGAACAACAGACTGACGAGTGGTTTCTGCCGGTGGGCCTCAAGCCCAGCTTGGTGGTCTGTGATAATGGGCAAAATCTCGTCGCAGCTCTGGGAGTAGCCGGTTTGACGCACATCCCTTGCCTGGCGCATGTGCTGAATTTGGTGGTGCAGAAGTTCATTCACAACTACCCCAACATGTCAGAGCTGCTGCATAAAGTGAGGGCCATCTGTGCGCGCTTCCCACAGAGGACAGCTTGTCCTTACCTCTGGGCAGCCTGGCACACATGAGCGACTACATGCTGCAGTGCCTGCGCAACGACAGCAGAGTTGCCCACATTTTAACGTGTGCGGACTACTGGGTTGCCACCCTGCTGGATCCCCGGTACAAAGACAATGTGCCCACCTTAATTGCTGCACTGGAGCGTGATAGGAAGACGCGCGAGTACAAGCGCACGTTGGTAGGCGTGCTACTGAGAGCATTCCCAAATGTCACAGGGGAACAAGTGGAAGCCCAAGGCGAAGGCAGAGGAGGAGCAAGAGGTCGCCAACGCATCTGTGTCACGGCCAGCTCCTCTGAGGGCAGGGTTAGCATGGCATAGATGTGGAAAAGTTTTGTCTCCACGCCACAGCTAACTGCACAACCACCTGATACGGAACGTGTTAGCAGGAGGCAGCATTTCACTAACATGGTTGAACAGTACGTCTGCACACCCCTCCACGTACTGGCTGATGGTTCGGCCCCATTCAACTTCTGGGTCTCCAAATTGTCCACGTGGCCAGAGTTAGCATTTTATGCCTTGGAGGTGCTGGCCTGCCCGGTGGCCAGCGTTTTGTCTGAACGTGTATTCAGCACGGCAGGGGGCGTCATTACTGACAAACGCAGCCGCCTGTCCACAGCCAACGTGGACAAGCTGACGTTCATAAAAATGAACCAGGCATGGATCCCACAGGACCTGTCCCTCCCTTGTGCAGAATAGACATTTATAACTGCCTCCCCCTCAACCATGTATTCTTGTACTCCGGGGCACTTCTTTATTAAATCTTCTTTTTTATAATTTTACCATTATTTTGCAGGGCAACCCAAAGTTGAATGAATCTCTCCTCCGTCTGGGTGCCAGGGGCCTAAATATCTGAAAGTGGCCTTCTCAATTGGTGGGTGACATGACGCCTGATTCTCTGCTATCGGACCTCTCTCCTCAGTCTGGGTGCTGGGCCTAAATAACTAAAAGTATAAGACAGAGTTCAGACTAAGCAGATATATTTCTACACTCAGAAGTGCATAACCATAAGGCAAATAGAGTAAATCAACTGGTTAAAACATGGCTGCACAATAAATCATAAACTAACAGGAAAATATATTTTTTTTTTTTTCCTGTTAGTTTATGATTTATTGTGCAGCCATCTTTTAACCAGTTAAATAACTAAAAGTGGCCTTCTCCGTTGGTGGTTGACATGATGCCTCTTTTGCTGCTATGGGTCCTCTCTCCTCTGTCTGGGTATCAGGGGCCTAACTTTCACATACTTGCTTGCTGTCTTGGTGGAAGACATTTAACTATTTTTACTGTCAAATGAGTGCCCCATTGTCTGGGTGTCAGGGGCCTATATGTCGTTTAATCATTTGTTGTCTTGGTGGGAGACATTAAACTCTTTACTGTCAAAGGACCTCTCCTCTGTCTGGGTGTCAGGGGCATACATAAATGATAATGGCCTGTTCCATTGCAGGTTGCAGGGTGCCATGGCCCTGAGTCTGTGAATGAGGCCTGTGGCACTGCAGGCAGACATGAATCCTTTTTGGCTGTGACGAGAACTTCAACTCCCATAGCATTCCCACCTGATGCCACCCTAACCTCCTATTCCACCTCCTCCTCCTCCAAATTGCCAATTGATATTGGTTAATTTTTATTTATTTTATTTTAATTCATTTCCCTATCCACATTTGTTTGCAGGGGATTTGCCTACATTTTGCTGCCCTCTAGCCCTTTCCTGGGCTATTTTACAGCCTTTTTAGTGACCAAAAGTTCAATGGGCTTCGGGTCGAGTCGGATCCCAAACCCGAACATTTTCGTGAAGTTCGGCCGAACTTCTCAAACCCGAACATCCAGGTGTTTGCTCAACTCTAACCGCAAAGCCCAGAAAGAGATATCGGAGGCAGCATGTCCGGATGAAATCCCTTTATTTTGGGAACTGCTCACATGAAAAAGCGTGAATACAAAAGAGTGCTACGTTTCGGCTCTCACACAGCCTTTTTTAAGGCTGATGCTTTGTCTCATCTTAATTTGTCATGCTTTCTTTCAGGTAATGCTGGGGGCGGAACAAGTAGGGCTATTCTCTCCAGCTTTCAGTCTCTGTTCATGGTCAAAAGGCATACATCTCTTTAGCTAAGTCTCTTGCGTTAAAGTCTTAGTCTGTTTAATACGGTTAGAATTACAAACCCTGGAGCATTTATAGCAAATTGCACTACTTCACCCACGGGAGGACATCGATAAGACCTCGTATATTATGGCCTTCTTAGCTTATTGCCATGCTGGACTTAGTCTCTCTTTCAACACAGCTAATCGCATTTGGCCAGGGTCCAGCATTTCTTCACGTTAGAAGATCCGATGCAGTTAGCAGGTCGGTCTTGACGTCTCAAGCGATAAAGCTACCCTCTGGGGCATACAGAACAACAGTGAAGAGACTGTCTCTAGTAGACAGCTGATATCAGGGGAACTATTCAGGAGTCTTTCTTCCTCCCTAGATGATAATATTATTTAAGGGTGAGGTAGTACGGCACAATGACCATTTCACACTGCATCTGTTTATGATTTGTGTCCAGTTAAGGTTTTTCTATAGATTATTGTGGATTCTGGGTGTCTCCGCCCCTCTAGCCATCTACTTCGTTCTAAGCCCGAGCCATCACCTCTTCTCAATTTTCCCACGTCCATTCCCCAGTGGCCAGACCAGGCATCGACCCAATGCCATTTCAGATCACTCGTTCCACATTGGGGTAGCATCCGCAGCGTCAAGCATCATGTCTTAGGCCTCGTTATCTGCAAGATGGGACGTCTGCGTTCTTCTTGTTTTGCCCGATACATCCCGAACCCCCATGCAGAGAATCCTGTTGCTCTTCGCAAGTTTGGCTTGTAATTTGGTTGTGCATGCCAATAAATTCTTTCCTATACTACACGGCTTGGTTTTTGCCCCCTTATAGGCCTACCCACGGCAATGGAAAAGGGCACACCATCAGCCATTCAGTCAGGTTTAGCTAAGACACATCCAGTCAGGTTAGGCTTAGTCTCGGTTATCTCCCTAGGGTTTCCTAGCTTCCCTTAGCCGTAGCCATGACCACAAATTCTAAGGCTGATGAGTCAGCCTGTGTTTGTGGGAGGGGCGGAGGCACAGCCTCACCCAGGGGTGGGCGTTTTCAGGTTCCCCACCCACCCTCCTTTCTCTTTTTCCTTTCCACACGGTTTTCCCCCTTATAGGACTACCCACGGCAATGGCAAAGGGCACACCATCAGCCATTCAGTCAGGTTTAGCTAAGACACATCCAGTCAGGTTAGGTTTAGTCTCGGTTATCTCCCTAGGGTTTCCTAGCTTCCCTTGGCCGTAGCCATGACCACAAACATCATATACTTAACTCTGATGAACTTTTTCTACCATGTATTCTAAATTGTCCACAAATTGACCAGTTTGTATAAGGCCTCTTTCACACGGCCGTAGGTGTCCCGTGCCCATATTGCAGATCGCATTTGCGGATCTGCAATACACGGGCACCGTTCCATGGCCATTTCGCATCACGGATGCGGACCCATTCGTGCGGAACGGAATGACGGAACGGAACACTACGGAAGCACTCCGTAGTGCTTCCGTGGGGTTCCGTTCCGTACTTCCGTCCCACAAAAAGATAGAACATGTCCTATCTTTTTGCAGAACGGGCAGATCGCGGACCCATTCAAGTAAATGGGTTCGCGATCTGCCGCGGCTGCCCCACGGTCAGTGCCTGTTCATTGCGGGCCGCAATTTGCAGCCCGCAGCACAGGCACGTGACACCTACGGCCGTGTGAAAGAAGCCTAAGCCAAGTTCTTAGGCCCCATTCACATGTCTATGTCGACACTCCCCATAGAGATGCCTATTCTTGTCCGCAGGCTGCAGACAAGAATAGGACATGCTCTATCTTTGTGCACTCCGCATCACATCCGGCCCCATTCCCAATGAATGGGTCCGCATCTATTCCGCAGAATTGCGGAATAGATGCGGACTAAAATGCGGACGTGTGAATGGGGCCTAAGACACTCTTTCTGCACTGGGAATAAATGTAGGATCACAGACTGGTCTTTTGTTTGCATCTTGGAAGTGCGTTCTCAAACTATCCAAGTTGGCATTTTTTTGTAGCAGACTTGTGTTCCAGCTCACCCACATGCACACCACGGTAAATCAATGCTTCAGGTGCAATCGGATTTAGTAAAGTTCTGAGTTCGTATAATAATTAATAGAATAGGTATCCAGCACCTTTTGTAGTTTTTCTGAGTGCAAAAAGTTTATTCCAATGTAGAAAAAATTACAGCATCATAAAATCCATTAGAATCTCCACTCCAAGTCCCGTCAACATGTTTCGAACTGTTTAGTTCTTAATCATGACCATTTTTTTCCTTAAGAATAAATATTACAAAGATATTTTAAATTCTGTAAAAAAAAATTATCTAATTTAACTAAATTGAGAGCTTGTCTGGATATATTCAATGTGCCAATATTTTTGATCACTTTTTAGAGCACTCAGGCTGGATGTATTCTCCAAGTGGTTGTAATCTAGCATCAATCACCCTCTCAAACCTCCAATCTATCCTCAACTCTGCTGTCCAACTAATCCACCTCTCCCCTCATTTCTCCTCTGCCTCTCCCACTGCCAATTCCTTCACTGGCTCCCATTGCCCATTGAATTCCGTTCAAAATTCTAACAAATACGTATAAGGCCGTCCACAATCGGTCCCCTCCCTACCTCTCTGAGCTACTTTCCCGATACATCCCTACACGCAATCTCCGATCCTCACAGACCTCCTTGTCCCCTCTACACTTATCACTTCTTCCCACGATCGCCTCAAAGATTTCTCCTGTGCATCACCCACACTCTGACATATTGCTGTAGAGATTTCCAGACTCTCACCTACAGTGGAAACCTGAAGACCACCTCTTTAGACAAGCCTGCAACCAGTGACCCCGCTGCCTCTATACCGCCAGAACCAACTTTACCCTTTCCTACTATGTCCTTCCTCCATATCTTGTAGATTGTAAGCCTCGCGGGCAGGGCCCTCTCTTTCTGTACCAGTCTGTAGCTCGTCTTCTTCATGCTTATTATTATTGTCTGTATTATGTATGTGCACCGCTTTTCTATATCACTTTAACAAAGTAGATTTTACAGGCCGAATAGGAGTCCAGATAAAAATCAACCAACACTGTTGTTTATCTTCCTCAATTTAATTTTCACCAAAGATATAGAACCGATCATCTACTAGATTAGACTTTGAGGATGTGAATTAGCTATTTAAAAATTACCCCGAATAGCAGATTGCCAGAATCGGTAAAACCTCTAGCGCTCCTTCAACAATTGTTCAGATCGTTCATTGTTCAGATGGTGGTTGAGGTGCCCTTGATGGTATAGGTTTGTAGGGTGCTTTTGAGGCTGGGACCCCGGTTTTGACGCCAGCACTGTTAAGTGCAAAGGATGGTGATGGAAGAGATGAGGAGTCGGTTGTAGTAAAACAGTTGAACGTTCACTTAGATCACTTATCTTCAGGTGGTCAGAACAGTTCATTATATGGTAAAGCAATAATCCAAATATTGGTCCAGCTGTATTCCTTGTAACAGGCTGGACAGTTGAGGAGTTCTCCTTCTTTTCTATATCCGTCTACACTAGGTCCACCCTCTAGTACGCAGGTACTGGATATAATACTATTACTAGTCAGTACAATCCACAGGGCGACTCCTAATGGCCGGCATCAGTCTTCTGCTCCATTCTTTGGAAAGGATGCTCACTGAAGAACTACGCTCCACTATGTCCATAGAGACCTGCGGTAAAGGAGAATTCTGCCATTAATCCTCCGGCGGTGTCCAGGTACTTTTAGGTTCCTCCTGGTCACTGGTGCTGGTGAAGTCCATTGGGTAATTTATCTCCAACCTCCACTAGACTTTCTCTACATCCAGACGTAGACTCACCGGTCTGTGCTGCTCTCTGTTCTCTGTACTCCCTTAGCCTGGCCACAGCCAAGGGGGTAAGATGGCAGCTACATGGTGGACAAGGCCTGTCCTGCTCCTCCACTAACTACTCAGCTCAACTTCCTCAACATCTCCTCACACACACCCTACTACTGGCCCACCCCAGACTATATATATAAGTGGTGCCTAGGGGCGAATGGATAAAATACCACCTAACAACCTGTTAATACGAATTACAGGTATATATAGAAATACATTTTATAAACAAGTACAAAAGTTTAAAGTGCCCACGACCGTCACTGGGTGGGACACTGCATTTGCTGGTTCTGTTTTGAACCCGAATCGCAGCATGTAGTGTTTTTTTCTAAACTAAACATCTATCTGGCATCTATACCAGAAACCCTCAAGGTTACCATCCAGAACCCTGCAGTAAACAGCAGCAGCACTGTGTGATCGGGCGAGATACCTCATAGTGATCAGAAAAAATATCAACTTGCTCAGTCACTCAGCGCAGATGAGAACGTACACTAAAGTGATTTAATTAATAAAATATGAATGATTATCAAATTCTAAATCGGTCTAGAATATACTAGCATAGGTCAGTGATGGCTAACCTCTGGCACTCCATCTGTGGTGAAACTGCGACTCCCAGCATGCTCTGCTCATTTCTATGGAGTTCTCAGAAGAGCCAAGCAAGTGTGCATCTTGGGAGTTGTAGTTTTAGCACAGCTGGAGTGCCGGAGGTTAGCCAACACAGCCATAGAGCAACACCGTATTGTGCCCCGGCAGAACATAACATCCTAAATCTGGGTAATATAGTGGTAGTCCAGAACTAAATACCCCTGTGAGCCCCACCGACCTGGTACTCATAGGCATGTTGATGAACTCAGACCTGGCACGCAGGATGACACGGAGGTATGAAGTCATTTGGCAGAGGCTGTGATTGGGAAGACTTTTTGCTGAAGGCAGGAACCGAAGTGGACCGATAAGCCCGAGTCCACCGGACAGAGGACAGGCGAAGATGGAAAAGACACTGACCTAATGTTGGTCTTAGTACGCCTAGAGATGTTGAAAGTGACCCCTTCAGGAGTGAAGGATCTGGCAGCGTGGTCAAGAGCCCGAACATCCGAGACCCGTTTACATGAGATTAGGCCAAAAGAACCAGCAACTTGGCTGATAACTGCCGTAAGGAGAGGTCCGGATTATCTGGCCAAGCGGAGAGGAAGGATAAGACAGAAGAAACATCCCAAGTCGTTGTAAAATGAGGACGGGTAGGCCGAGACATGCGGGAGCCACGAAGCAAACGACATACAGAAGGATGCTGACCAGCGGGAACACCATCAAAACCCTGATGCATAGAAGTAATAGCAGAATGGAATAAGTTAATAGTCTGATAGGCCTTACCTGCCTCAAACAGAGAAGTAAGAAACTGCAAGAGATGGGTTACAGGGGCCGAAACGGGATCTAGGTCCTGTTCCACGCACCAGCTAGCCCAAGATCGCCAGGCTGCCCGATAAGATTTTCTGGTGCTGGAAGCCCATGCGTTGTCCAAAAGGCAGTCTAGTCTCATCCTAAATGCCGCCGACGCCTCCGGGCGTCCTGAGATCCGGCAAGCGAGCAGTCGCAGAGATCCGTCCGACAGGAGCGGGTGGTGAAGTCCCTGAGGGTCCTGGAGGAGACCCACGCGATTCGGAAGCAGAAGAGGAAAATCTATCAGGAGTCCTAGGAGAGACGGGAACCAAACTTTAGTCCCCCAAAAGGGGACCACCACCACCAACTCGGCCAACTGACGACGGGTGTGCAACAGCATCCTCGGGATCATCGCGAATGGCGGAAAGGCATACATCAGAGACCCGGACCAGGGTTGAAGGAACGCGTCTACTGCCTCCACCGCTGGGTCCCGGCGCCAGCTGAAGAAGCGGGAAGCTGAGCATTGAGGCGTGAAGCAAATGGGTCTATGGCATAAGGACCCCAGGTCCTGACAACACGGAAAAAATGTCCGGTGCCAGCATCCAATCGCTGCCGTCCGTAAGATAGCGCAAGCTCCAGTCTGCCCGACTGTTGTGAAGTCCTGGGATATATTCGGCCTGGACCATAACCTCCTTGGAGAGACAGACCAAAAGTCCTTCGCCAGGCGAGCCAAGACTGCCGAGTGTGTACCTCCCAACCGGTTGATGTAACGTACAGCGGAGACATTGTCCATACGTAAGCGGATGCACACCTGGGCAATCCCATTGGTGAAACTCCGAATGGCGAAGGATCCAGCCAGGAGCTCCAGCGCATTGATGTGAAGACGTGCCTCGTCCGCAGACCAACGTCCGCCCGTGGAGATCCTGTTGCAATGCGTACCCCAGCCATGTAGGCTCGCGTCCGATTCAACAGTGAATTTGGGTTGGAAACCGAAAATCGCCCTGCCGTTCCATGCTTCCAGGTTGTCGATCCACCACGTGAGTTCCACCCGCGACTCCGGGTCCAGGGTCAGGGTGTCCACAAATGCAGCACCTGAGCGAAGATGTGCTATCTTCAGTCGCTGAAGGGCCCGGTAGTGTAGGGGAGCCGGAAAGATAGCTTGGATCGAGGATGCAAGGAGGCCGGTGATCCTGGCCAGATGTCGTAGAGACAACCGAGGCATGGCAAGAGCATGTCTGAGTTCCTTGCGAATGGAACGTAGTTTTGCCATGGGAAGGGCGAGGGACTCCGCCACTGAGTCCATGGTAAACCCCAAGAACTCCATCCTCTGCGATGGTATCAAGCACGACTTCTCGTGATTGATGAGGAAGCCGAGACGGGAAAGAAGGTCTGTCGTCCAGCGAAGGTGATCCAAGAGGGTCATGGGAGACTGGTGCATGAGGAGAACGTCATCCAGGTATATTATAAGGCGGACTCCACGACTGCGGAGCCAGGCCACAACCTGATGCATTAGCTTGGTGAAACACCAGGGGGCCGAGGACAGACCGAACGGGAGACACGTGAAGCGCCAAATTTCCCTGCTCCATAGGAAACGCAGTAAGTCTCTGGATGGAACAGGGATGGGAACCGTCAAGTAAGCATCCTTGAGGTCCAATTTCACTAACCAGTCTCCCGGTATGAGGAGATCTCGGAGCAGGTGAATGCCTTCCATCTTGAAATGGCAATAGCGGACGATCGCATTCAGAGCTCGAAGATTGATGACTGGGCGCATCTGACCCCCTTCCTTCTGGACCAGAAAATTGAGCTGATGACCCCCGTTGGGGATAGGGAGCTCGCTCGACGCCCGCTTGCGGAAAAGACATAAGTTTAGGTCTACCAGTAGTCGGGCGAGACATACTGAAGGCGGCAGGAGGTGGAATAAGATTTGGGGAGCCCACAAGTTCCACGTGGAAACCCTTTATTGTGGATAGAACCCAAGGGTTGGACGTTATTGCCGCCCAAGCAGGGGAAAATGTAGAGTCTGCCCCCAGGCAATGATTCGAAGAAACTCCCTTGGGGGAAGACTTACCGAAAGGGCGTCTGGAACCCAGATCTCCTCTGTGGGATCTGAGCGCCATTGTCCGCCTCTGGCTGGGAAGAACGGAGACAGAAACCTCTGCTCCTGGAAGGGAGGATGTTGATGGAAGGAGCCTCTGCCCGAGCTGCGGGCTTGAAAGCTAGATCGGCTGGACAGGCGGCCCCTACTACTGCCGGCCCTGGTGGAGACACGCCCCTGGAAGACTCTCCTCATAGAGGATTGGGCTTTATCAAGAGCAGTGAAAGCTCCCACAAATCGACTCAAATCCTTTATAAATGAATTGCCAAATAAGAGACCCTGGGCATCAGGGCCGGTCTTAGTTAGGGCCAGATTAGCCAGTTTGGGATCAATTTTAAACAAGATGGCTTTGCACCTTTCAATAGCCAGAGAGGAGTTGGCGTTGCCAGCGATACAAATCGCCCTCTGGACCCAACCTCTCAGTTCCTCTGGATCTATTGGGGATCCATCCGCTCTGGTGTTCTCAGCCAGTTCAAACAATTTGGCCAGAGGTCCGAATACGTCCAGGAGTTTGTCCTGGCAACCACGCAAAGCGGAATCTAACCCTTTACGTGCATTCCAGCCGGACTTGGACAGGAATTGAGTGACTTTAGGGTCTACCACCGGGGTGTCACATACTTTATTGGGTACAATAGGCCTGGAGCACTCCGCTCAATTTACTGCGCGCCTCCTTGGTAAGGGGCGGCGAACCCAATGCTCTAAGTATCTGCCCACGTGATCCGTTGGGAGCCACTCCGCTGATCTAGGATGATGGAGGGCGTCCGGATCGAACATAGGCTCTCCCAGGGGGTCTACAAGGGAGGATGCCGGAGCAATCACGGAGGAGGAAGAGTTGTCCTTGACTAGGAAGTCAAAGGAGTGGGGGTATTGGATTGTACAGGGGTCTCTTCCTCCGAATCAACACAGGTGTCAGCAAAGGCCTCCTCGTCTGAGCCTATATCGGCGTCAGAATCACTCATTTGCTGCTCTCTAGCACATTTCCAAGGCCGTGCCCATTCTGCCTGGCGCGGTAAGGCTCTATTACGTGATCTGTGCACGTGTTCATGGGTGGCCGAAGGCGCACCAGTCAAAGGGTCCTGTGAAACAGGAGGGTTCATACTGGGAGGTTGTGGAGCGGTGGAGGAAGTGGCCTGTAAGGTCCCTGTGACAGGGTGGGCAGACAATGCTTGTGCAATCGATTGAGAAAGCACAGAGGACATTGAATCCATTGCAGCCATAATAGCAGCGGAGACAGAGCGTTGCAGCGCTACTGCCTGGGTATCCTCCCTAACAGGAGGGTCTCTCTCAGGGGATGATGGAGGACTATTGGTGGACAGTAAAGAAGGAGATAGCAATAGGAGCCTCCGTGTCTTGCTGTAAAACCCTGCACCATCCCGTACAATACAGTATAACCCGTGGGCCATCCCATACAATACAGTATAACCCTGCGCCATCCTATACAATACAGTATAACCTCTGCACCATCCCATACAATACAGTATAACCCCTGCGCCATCCTGTACAATCAACAGTATAACCCCTGCGCCATCCTGTACAATAGAGTATAACCCCTGCACCATCCCGTACAATACAGTATAACCCCTGCGCCATCCCATGCAATACAGTATAACCCTGCACCATACCATACAATACAGTATAACCCCTGCACCATCCCATACAATATACAGTATAACCCTGTACCATCCCGCACAATATACAGTATAACCCCTGTACCATCCCATACAATATACAGTATAACCCTGCACCAACACCTGTTTGGATAAACCTCTGCCTCACTCCTCATTCTAGCCTCACGTGTTGCCCCTGTGGCCTGGGACGCTACAAATTTATGTCCAACAAGGTGGCCCTCAAAGACTGGGCAACAACGCCCAGGAAAAGAGCTAAGCTCCTACACCAAACAAAGCTGGATTACCACTGACTCCAGCCTGGAAGCCACAGGTAATATAAAACCAGTGGCCACACCCAGGACACACCTAAATCCCCACTGGCTAGAAATTAACCCCTCCGGCACCAGACAGGGAAGGCCCCAGGAAAAAGGAGGGGGCACCTACATGAGGCAACCACAACACGTTGCCGCTGGCAACAGCATGCACTGCAACCGTGTCACGGCGCTAACCAAAGGCCGTGACTCACGGCCGTTGTGGGTCTGTGGTCGTATGTGGCCCTCATACAGCGGGTCCACAATACACAGGAACTGGCCTGTGTGCACTCCGCATCATGAATGCGGACCCATTAACTTAAATGGGTTCACAATCATGGAGATGCGGAACGGAAGCACGGATCGGAACCCCACGGAAGCACTACGGAGTGCTTTCGTCGTGTTTCTCTCGGTGCCTCGGCACTGCAAAAAATAGAACATGTTCTATTTTTTGTGGTGTTCACGGAAGAAAGTTGGTGGTCATGAAAATGGAGAGCGGAACTCTGAACTGTGGAAGAAAGTGTTGACGCAGTGTCGTGAAACGTTGAGTGACGAAGGGTTACTTGGTGCAGCACAAGCTTGGCAGTAGTGTTGATCGAGCATAGCATAGGAAGGGACAGACAGTGTAGGGAGTGTTATTGGAAGATTTTTATTGAAAAAACTTTTCAGAGACCCAAAAATCTTTTAAGGACTATTAATAATAAACCCTTTTCCAAATTATTATGCAAATTATATTTTTCTTATTTGCCTAAATAATTGATGTAAATAACAGTCAGCCTAATTCTCATGTTATCAACTATTAAGAGTACAATTCAAATTTTATTGAACAAACCTCCTAATGATAACAGTATTTTTTAAACTTACAATGCACAGTTCCAAGTTATTAAGCACAGTAAGTTTCAATACACTTTATAGGTTTTAAAGAACTGAAAACTGTCATTTGTTGTGTTTGCAGCTTATTTACTGAAATCAAAATCTGTTTCAATCAAACTTTTAACAACATTTTAACTTTTTAAACATTTTAACAGGTCACGTTACATTTTAACATAGGACCTCTTATTTGATAGCAGCTTCACAAGTCTTGCATCCATTGAACTTGTGAGTTTTTGGACAGTTTCGGCTTGAATTTGTTTGCAAGATGTCAGAATAGCCTCCCAGAGCTGCTGTTTGGATGTAAACTGCCTCCCACCCTCATAGATCTTTTGCTTGAGGATGCTCCAAAGGTTCTCAATGAGACTGAGGTCAGGAGAGAATGGAGGCCACACCATGACTTTCTTTCCTTTTAGCCCCATAGCAGTCATTGATGCAGAGGTATTCTTTGCAGCATGAGATGGTGCATTGTCATGCATGAAGGTGATTTTATTATGGAAAGCATAGTTCTTCCTTCTGTACCAGGGAAGAAAGTGGTCAGTCAGAAACTCCACATACTTTGTAGAGGTCATCTTTACACCTTCGGGGACCCTAAAGGGGCCTAAAGGGGCCAACCAGCTCTCTTCCCATGATTCTGGCCCAAAACATGACTCGAACCACTTGCTTGGTGACATCACAGCCTTGTTGGAACAGGGTGGCCGTCCACCAACCATCCACTACTCCATCCATCTGGACCATCCAGGGTTGCACAGCACTCATCAGTGAACAGGACTGTTGGAAAATTAGTCTTCATGTATTTTTCTGCCCAATGCAGCCATTCCTGCTTGTGAGCATTGGTTAGTGGTGGCCGAATAGAAGATTTATGCACAGTTGCAAGACTCTGGAGGACTCTACACCTTGATGTCCGTGGGACTCCAGAGGCACCAGCAGCTTCAAATATCTGCTGCTATATAATGGTATTTTAACAGCTGCTCTCTTTATCCGATGCATGGATCTGGCAGAAATCTTCCTTAATGTACCTTTATCTGTGCTCTGAATCAGCCACAAATCTCTTAATAGTGTGATGATCACGCTTAAGTTTTTGTGAAATATTTAATATTTTCATACCTCGTCCAAGGGTTTGAACTATTTCACTCTTTTGGCAGCAGAGAGATCATTTTTCTTCACCATATTGCTTGAAAATAGTGCTCTGCTTAATAATGTGGAACACCCTACTTTAGTAGTTTCCCTTTAATTTGGGCTCCCTGAGGTGTCTGAGAAGGTTTTCAGTGATCAAAAGAGCCCTGAGACACAATGCCATCCATGAGTTAAACTGAAAAACAAAATATTTAATCTTTGGGACACTTAAAGAGACATTTCATCAGGCTAAAAATGTGTACTAAGTATGCTGACATGTAGGGCACCCAGGATCTCCCTGCACTTACTATTATCCCTGGCGCCGCTCCGTTCGCCGGTATAGGCTCCAGTATTTTCTGAGACTTGGTTATACTAGGAGGAGCTTAGTATCACTTGGTTATACTAGGCGATCCCAGGCTGCAGCGCTGGCCAATCACAGCGCACAGCTCACAGCCTGGGAGAAAAAAACTCCCAGGATATGAGCTGTGCGCTCTGATTGGCCAGCGCTGCAGCCTGGGATACGCCTAGTATAACCAAGTCCCAGAAGATACTGGAGCCTATACCGGGCGAACGGAGCAGCGCCAGGGATAATAGTAAGTGCAGGGAGATCCCTGGGTGCCGCTCTACATGTCAGCATACTTAGTACACATTTTTAGCCTGATGAAAGGTCCTCTTTAAATAGAATTTGCATAATAATTTGGAACAGGGTTATATTTTTAGTGCGTTAACCAACAATGATTCCCACTGGTACAAGACCCAATATCAGAAACATAGAGATCCAAAAGAATATCAGAGTCAAAAATGAAGGAATATAAATAACAATGCGTCTTTATTAGAACAATTTATGAAACATGATTGGTACAAAAGTGTTAAAAACAAGTAAAAACAATTACACAAAGAGCGACGCACAATCAGAGTATAACTGGTGAAAATTGATAGCAACTATACGCAAATATCCTCAGTCAGTGCACACACCAAATAGATAATGGGACCCACAAAACAGACAGTTGCTAGTTTGGGCTAAGTAGCCGGTCACCATAGATGTTTTAACCACAGTAAACACGAGGATAGTCGCACAAGATAAACAACATAGTAGTACACATCAGCAATGGGTCACAGCAGTGTCGCCAAACAAACACGCGTTTGTTTGGCGACACTGCTGTGACCCATTGCTGGTGTGTACATTACTATGTTGTTTATCTTGTGTGAAAGGGGCCTTAAGGTTTCAGGTTCTGGAGTAGGTAGTGAGACCAAGAGGAGGGGGATATAAAAAAAAACTCCTCCGTCGTGAAGCCTATTGGATACACACATTGGATACATTACATCCAAAAGGCTTAAACCGTGATTATGAGGTTGCTAGATTGTAATTAATGATGTTCTAATACTAATGATGTGTGTTTCCTTTTCTTTTTAGACGCAGCAGACTCGCTGATCTTTATTCTCTAATACAGGGTATTTTTTGCTTTGGCTTTCTGGTGCTTTCTCTGATGAAATAGAAACTAGCTTATTGATTGGTGGGCAGTAAATACCCGCCCGGTTGTGGGTGGATGACATCATTTGTGAATGTAATTGATTTACCTATATATATTTGATGTGTTACAAGTTAAATGTACCTGTTAAAAAAGGCAGTGTGCTAAAACGCATCAATTGCTGTTATCTCTATACATTTATGAAATAAAGAAGACTAAGCATATCAGAGAGATTGCCAGAGTTTTGGTCCATGTGTAGCCCTGCTCCTCTCCGCAGCAACGTCGATCTTATCAGCAAGCGCTGATAAGATCTGTCTCTCACCGCTTCTGACAATGACATTACCAGGGGAATATCTCCAGTGTAAGGTGTTTGTTTAAAAAATGTATCAGTGACATACAGTGTACTTTTTCCGTAGACGGTGTCCGCTGCAAACAGTTAAATTTTCCCCGCCAAATCTCCCGTGTAAAGTGTGCGCATCCAAAAAATATCAGTGACATCCCGTGTACTTTTTCCGTAGACGGTGTCTGCTGTGGACAGTTAAATTATCCGCGCCACATCTCCTGTGTAAAGTGTGCGCATCCAAAAAATATCAGTGACATCCAGTGTACTTTTTCCTTAGGCGGTGTCCGCTCAGGACAGTTAAATTATCCGCACCACATCTCCTGTGTAAAGTGTGCACATCCAAAAAATATCAGTGACATCCAGTGTACTTTTTCAATAGACGGTGTCCGCTTCTGAGAGTGACATTACCAGGGGACCATCTAAAATGTAACGTGTGCGTTTAAAAATTTTATCAGTGACATACAGTGTACTTCTTCCTTGGATGGTGTCTGCGGCGGACAGTTAAATTATCCTCACCACATCTCCTGTGTAATGTGTGCGCATCCCAAAAATATTAGTGACATCCAATGTACTTTTTCCATAGACAGTGTCTGCTGAGGACAGTTAAATTATCCTCACAACATCTCCTGTGTAAAGTGAGCGCATCCGAAAAATCTCAGTGACATCCAGTGTACTTTTTCAATAGATGGTGTATGCTTCTCATAGTGGCACATTTCCAGTGTAACGTATGCGCATAAAAAAATTAATCTGTGACATACAGTGTACTTTTTCCGTAGACTCTGCGAACAGTGACATTACCTGTGGTACCTCTCCAATATATTGTTTCCTCCTCCCAAATATCTGTGACATTTCACTGTAATTACGCTAGTGACAGCATTGACATTATCTGCGGAATATTTCCAGTGTAACGCATGCGTTTAAAAAATTTATCTGTGACATACAGTGTACTTTTTAAATAGACAATGTTACGCGCTGCTGGCCAATCCCCTGTCGAAGGCGCAGGCCCGGGTGCCTCCTGCCCTGCACCTGGACCTTCGCAAGCACCATCAGCGACCACATTCAATTTCTTGTCCCAGCACAGCGTCCAAATGTCCTTACCCCAGGCATTTGAACGCAAGCGCAAATACCCAGCCACCCACCCACAGGCCATAGCACTAAATGCGCAGCTTTCAAAATAACTGGCCCTGGAAATGTTGCCATTTAGGCTTGTGGACACTGAGGCCTACGGCAGCCTGATGTCAGCGGCCGTCCCGCGTTGCGCAGTCCCCTGCCGCCAATATTTTTCACGGTGTGCCGTACCCGCCTTACACCAACATCTGTCCCGCAACATCACTCGTACCCTGACCAACGCAGTTAAAGGATTAAATAGGGTTCTCATTCCAATAACATGGCCTCATAAGAGTCCTGTATTGTTATTCATCATCACTACCTCCCCGAGTCAGGAGTGGGTAATTGGCGCGCCTGCTGCCTTCTTTGGATGTGGTAGCCGTTTCTCAGGCTCCCTCTCCGGAATCAAACCCTGATTCCCCGTTACCCGTGGTCACCATGGTAGGCGCAGAAAGTACCACAGAAAGTTTATAGGGCAGACATCCAAATGGATCGTCGACATCATAGGTACATGCGATCAGCCAGAAGTTATCTAGAGTCAACAAAGCGGCAGTAGGCCCTCGCCCACAATGTTTTCGATGTTCAGCTCACCTGCAGGCCCTCGCATATATTGTTTGACAGGGTCAGCTCACCTGCAGACCCTCACCTACAATCTATAACAGGCCCTTACCTACAATCTTTTACAGGGTGAGCTCACCTCTTGATGACGACAGCGAAGTCTTGCCTGTTGGTACTCTGGCACACATGGCTGACTTTATGTTAGGCTGCCTTTCCTCGACTCCACGCTGCTATACGCATTTTAGACAATACGGATTACTAGTTGTTCCGCCTTCTCGACCCCGCTACAAAGAGAACTTCTCATCTCTCATTCCTCTGGTGGAGAGGACAAGCAAAACAGAGCTATACCACAAGGTCCTTATTGAAAAGTTGGGACGTGCGATCAGCCAGAAGTTATCTAGAGTCAAAAAAGCGACAGCAGGCCCTCTCCCAAATTGTTTTCGATGGTCAGCTCACCTGCAGGCCCTCACCTACAATCTTTTACAGGGTCAGTTCACATGCAGGCCCTCGCATATAATGTTTTTCAGGGTCAGCTTGCCTACAGGCCTTGACATATAATGTTTTAGAAGGTCAACTCACCTGCAGGCCCTCACCTACAATCTTTTACAGGGTCAGCTCACCTGCAGGCCCTCGCATATAATGTTTTAGAAGGTGAGCTCACCTGCAGGCCCTCACTTCCAACCTTTTAGAGGGTCAGCTCAACAGCAGGCCCTCAACCATAATGTCATATAGGGTCAGCTAAGCAGCAGGCCTTCAACCATAATATTTTTGATGGGCAGCTCAGCAGCAGGCCCTCTACCATAGTGATTTATAGGGTCAGCTCAGCAGCAGACCCTCAACCATAATTTTTTCGATGGTCATCTAAGCAGTAGGCACTCTCCCATTATTTTTTAAATGGTCTGCACAGCAGCAGGCCCTCGCCTCTAATGTTTTAAATGGTCAGATCACAGGCCCTTGCTCCAAATTTTTGAGGGTCACCAGCAGGCCATCAATCATTATTTTTCAAGGGTGTGTATGATGCCCTCTCCTTTATGTGTAACAATGGGTGTATTGAACTGCCGGTTTCTTGTAATTTTTGGCAACCCTTTCACTTAGTGCATAGGCTTTATGAGTGTAGGAGTCCCACTACATGAACAATTGTACTACAATGTGAATAAGGCCCTCCTTTATGTGATATACAGGTTGTATCGGAGTGCCTCTTGCTTGTAATTTTTGGCAGCACTTGCACTTTATATACAAGTAAATATACAAGAAAGAATGTTTCCTAACAATTTTTCCTCTAAGATCAATTTTATCTTCGGTTTTGTGAGTATTATTGTCAGTCTGTAAAAGTGTCATACTACTCGTACAACATCGTTCCCAGCAGCCACCTTGGAGTCCAAGATGCATCCCGACATTCTCCTCATGCTGTTCCTGAACCATTTTGGTGGTGTTTCCATCAATTTCTGTGATGATACAGCCCCGATCCGTAGATACCCACTCCCCAGTACAAACGGTCCTCTGCCCTGTCCAGCCTCCAGCCCCTCATCACAGGGTGACTGACAGACCCCTCTTAGTTGCCCCGATCCTCCTCAGATAACATTCAAGGAGACAGCATAGCCCTGTGAAGATCCAGTCAGACTGCAGGACAAAATGCCAAAACCAATAACTCCCCTGTATCCTGTGTTAAACCCGGACAGCACCTATTACGTGCCAGGGGGGCTAGTTACCCACCCTACTGTACCCCTGAATGTGCCCATAATGATGGAAGTTGAAAGACGAGGCCAGAGGAAAGAGCAGAGTGAGGAGGAGACAAAACCTTCTCGCGACTCGGAAGCAGTCAGTCACCCTTCTTCAGCCCCCCTTCATGCAGCTCCCAGGAGCAGGGGGGGGGGGGGGGATCCGAGGAAGCATGGTGTTGCGGCCTGTTGTGGCAGTGACATGGTGGCCACACATGCTGTTTCCTGTTGCAATGTGGTGTTGTGGTTGCATGCAGGGGCAGTGTCACGGCCTATGTTTTTTGTGCCCCGACACGTTTGCCACTCATGCAGTTGCCTGCGGCAATGTGTTGTTTATGCATGTGTAAGCGATTTCCCTTTTAGTTGTTTCTCTTTCCTGTCTGGTGTGTGTGGGGTTAATTTACCGGCGGGTGTGGATCAAAGTGGTGAGTTGGGTGTAGTCTCAGGTCTCTTTATATCCTTTGGCTTGGAGACTGAGCTCAGTTGGTTTGTCTGTCTTGCATGTGAGATGGTTGCTCTGTGCATGGATGAGATCTGAGGGCCATCCAAGTTTGACATCAATGTTCTCAGCAATGTCATCTGCAATGTCATACTGTGTGTTTCCTCCTTTCCCGCCTGGTGTGTTGTTTATGGTGTGGGTTTGAGTTGGAGGTTTGTTATACATTTGGGTGTTTGTTTCATGTTGGTGTGTACAGGCCTGCATGGACATTTGACATTTTTTCCTTTTGTGTGTGTGTCCTCCGAAAGGGGTTTGGGTCCCCGGAGGGGGGACTACTCTACTAGACAGTGTGCTGTCCTGCCTGGCGCTTCCGTGCATCCGGTGTTTGCATGGAGGTTCGGATAGTTGTTGGTGCCGTCTTTCCATCTCTGCTGCGACAGGTAAGTGTTGGTTGTTTACAGTGTTCGGTTGTTACACTGTGTACTTACCTGCCGTGCAGTTGCGGCATTCTCTCTTTCTCCCTGTCAGCTACTGGGCCTCTGGAGACACCTGTCATCCGTTGTGATGGATGAACAAGAGGTCTCTGCCCTGTCACTTGTTGAGGGCGATGCAGGGATTCCTAGACTTCTAGGTTTTTGGTTATGAGCCCCCTTACCATTGAAGGCGGCTCATACAGCCAGGAAACTAGGGTGAGTTGAAGCAAACTTTAGGAGTTGACCAGTTCCCTTTTCCCTGCCTATGGCCTAGTAAGTAATTGGTGACACGGTGGGGTGTGTCCCCCACTCCCCATTGTGACACATGGAGTGCAGAAAGTGCAGAAAGGGAGGACAGAAGAAAGAGAGAGAGAGAGCAGGACAAGATGGGGGCCAGCTTAGCTGGACAAAGATCTCCTAGCCATTCAAGTCAAGGCTCCCAGCCCCCCACCCGAGACGCATTAGAAATTTTGATTGTGCCGAACCCACACACCCTACTTTCTGCTATACCACAAGATGCAGCAGCCTTTACAGTCATTGATCTAGCTAATGCTGTTTTCTCTGGGCCTTTACACCCCGATTGCCAGAACCTTTTTGCCTTCAACCATGCAGGATCACAGTATACCTGGACAGTCATGCCGCAAGGAACTCAAAATAGCCCATCCCAATTCAGCAAAACCATGTCATCTATTCTGGATATATACTGCTCCAGTATGTGGATGATCTCTTAGTTTGTGCCCAGGACACTCATATGTGTTCAGATGCCTCGCTCTCTTTGCTCATCTTTCTGTCAGATTAGGGGTGCAAGGTTTCTAAAGACAAGATCCAGTGGTGTCAATCAAAGGTAGTGTTCCTTGGACATTGCCTCAGCCCTGGTGCAAAACATCTTACTGAAGAAAGGAAAACACTATCTTACAGATCCAAAAACCTACTACCTCAAAACAATTACAGGCCTTCCTTGGCCTCATCTCATACTGCCGCCTTGGATCCTAGATGCTTCGATCCTCATGCAACCACTATATGACTGCATACCGCACACTCCATTCTATCTGACAGAGGACGCTAAACTCTGTTTCAAACTGTTGAAGGCAGCGGCTTCTTCCTCTCCTGCCCTTGGACTTCCTAACTACAACCTGCCTTTTAGACTGTATGTCATGGAATGTCAGGGACATGCCACTGGTGTCCTTACTCAAAGCCACGGGGGCAGAAACAGTCCTCTGGACTACTACTCGGCTTGTCTGGATCCAGTTGCTCGAGGGACCCCTTCTTGTATACGAGCCATTTACGCCTGTCATCTTCTGGACAAAACTTCTGATATTGTCCTGGGTCACTAATTGCAGATTTTGGCCCCTATGACATTTCTGCAATCCTACAGCAAACTCAACCAAAGCATCTCTCAGCTGCTAGAAACCTTCGGATGCAGTGTTCACTTCTACTTCCGGACACTGTTACTATCTCTAGGTGTCATGTCCTCAACCCTGCTTCCCTCCTTCCTTTTTCTCAAGGTGGGATTGCTCAGGAGGGTGAGGAGGGGGATGTTTATTCTGATAAAGAATTTTACTCTGGAGATTGCCATGATTGTCTGGAATTGATTAAACAAGAGACTGAGCCTCTCCCGAATGTGACTGAAACAATGTTGGACAAACCTAACCTCAGTCTGTTTGTGGATGGATCTCGATATGCAGATGATCAAGGCAGATTTCACACTGGATATGCGGTCACTTTCTTACATGATGTGTTACAAGCTCATCCTCTTTCTCCTGACAAGTCTGCCCAGGATCGTAGCTAACGGCTCGTGGGCCCTGGTGCAAGAGTTCAGCATGGGCCCCCCTTCCCTCAGTGCTTTGTATGTCTTCTTATGTGGCACAAGGGTCTTTGGGCCCCTAAGGCTCCTGCACCTGGTAGCGACTGCTACCTCTGCACCCCCTATAGCTACGCCCATGAGTCTGCCCAAGAGGGCGAACTGATAGCCCCCACTGAGGCCTGCAAGATGGCTGAGGGAAGACTGCCAACATATACACAGACTCTAGGTACGCCTTTAGAGTAGCTCATGACTTTGGCCCCATCTGGAGGAGCCGCAATTTCATCATGGCAAGTGGAACTCCGGTAAAACATGCTGAAGCTGTGCAAGCGCTAATGGAGGCCCTGACACTCCCTAAGCAGGTGACCATACTCAAAGTCAAGGCACACTCAAAAGCAGATACTCCAGAAACCCAAGGAAACGCCAGGGCTAATAAAGCCGCAAACTAGGCTGCAATGAGAAAAAGGGAGGAGGTGAAGATGATGATAGTCCAGACCCGATCAAAGGTCGCAAGGACCGAGGCAGGTATACCACGTGGATTCCCTTTCACCAAGGAAACACTAAAAGATATGCAGGAAGCAGCATCTGAAGAGGAGAAAGAAGTGTGTTTCGAAAAAGGAGGAACCCCTGATGAAGACAGGATTTGGAGGAAAGAGCATCTCCTCTGTTTGCCTCGAAGTCTCTACCCTGCGGTAGTCTCCTGGGCCCATAGGCCTACACACTTGGGGAAAACTGTGATGAACAACCTCATCTCTTCTGTATGGCTCTCTCCAGTCATCTCTAAGTTCACCACCCTGTATGTAAATATCTGCATGGTCTCTGCCAGATGCAATGCGGGAAAAATGGAAAAAGTCCCTGTCAAGTGTTTACCAAAACATCTCTACCCATTTCAAAGGATTCAGATTAACCACATACAGATGCCCCCTGCGCAGGGATAACACTATGCCCTGGTGCTCATAGACATGTTCTCTGGATGGCCTGAAGCCTAACCTGTGAAGAATCAGACAGCAAAGACAACAGTGAAGAAGCTGTTGAATGAAATTGTCTGTAGATTTGGGGTACCTGAAGTGATAGCGGGTGATCAAGGAACTGCCTTCACAGCGGATGTGGCCCAGAAGATATGGGCCGCACTGGGGACTCACCTAGCGTTCCATACCCCATACAGACCATAAAGCAGCGGCAAAGTGGAAAGAATGAACGGCACATTGAAGCTAAAAATGTTAAAAATGGCCCAAGAGACTGGAAGACCATGGCCAGAGACTCTTCCAATTGCCCTATTCAGTGTCAGACACACCCCTAGGGGGAAAGAGAAGCTGTCCCCTTTTGAGATTCTGTTTGGGAGTGCCCCCAAGTTAGGACAGTATTTTCCCCAAGAAGTTGCTTTGCAACATTATTGCTTATCTGCTTATGTAGCTGCTCTGTGTAAACATCTGACTGACCTACATTTTCGAGTCTTTTCTTCACTTCCAAATCCCAGCCAGATTCCTGGAAGTCATACCATTCAACCAGGAGAGTGGGTTCTGGTGAAAAGGCATGTCAGAAAGACTCTAGAGCCCAGATTTGATGGCCCATTCCAGGTTCTGCTAACTACTCCCAAGTCAGTGAAACTCGAGCACAAGAAGACCTGGGCACACGCTTTACACTGCAAGAAGGTTCCAGCCCCCCATACAGAGGCGAAATGTTCGCGGAAGGGGCAAACCGGGCAAACCGCCATAGACTTCAATAGGCAGGCGAATTTTAAAACCCACAGGGACTCTTTCTGGCCAAAATAGTGATGGAAAAGTTGTTTCAAGGGGACTAACACTTGGACTGTGGCATGCCGGAGGGGGATCCATGGCAAAACTCCCATGGAAAATTAAGTAGTTGACGCAGAGTCGGGTTTTAATCCATAAAGGGCATAAATGACCTAAGATTCCTAAATTGTTTGGAATAACGTGCTTTAAAACATCCAGTGTGTGTATACAATCAAGTATGATGTTGTATTGATCAGGTAGTGTAAGGGTTACGCCCGCTTCACAGTGACAGACCAAACTCTGACAGACCAAACTCTCCGTTTAACGCACCGCAAACAACCACAAACAGTCCATTTGCACAACCGCAAACTCCCCATTTGGACAAGGTTGGATACCAAGCTAGCCATGTCCCGTTCCTTGTCCTCACTGACGTCATTCAAGGTCTCTTCCTCCACCCAGCCACGTACAACACCAAGGGTCCCCGAAAGGTGACAACAAGCCCCCTGGGACGCCTGCTGTGGTTGGTCAAAGCCACCTTCCTCCTCTGACTCCTCTTCTTCAGACTCCTCTCTGCGTTCCCACAGGTCCAGCAATCGACGATGACAAGGCTGCTTCTGGTGGTGATGGTGACCACAACTTTTCCTCTTCATGCTCATCTTCGGCCTGATCCAGCACTCTTTGCAGGGCACGCTCCAGAAAAAACGCATATGGGATGAGGTCAATGATGTTGCCTTGGGTTTGACTGACTAGGTTTGTCACCTCCGCAAAAGGACGCATGAGCCTACAGTCATTGTGCATGAGCGTTCAGTTTATTAAAAAAATCTGTTCTTACCAGTTTAATCTCTGTTTTGTCCCCTATCAGGGGCCGGTGTATGGAATAGATTTTAGGAACCGGGAGATGGAAAAAGATGGTTGGTCGGTCCTCTTCCTTTCAATTTGGGGCACTGCGCGTGCGCTGTGCAATGTACTGTGCCACCCTATATGAGTGGTGTGTTAAGTAGTACTATTTCTATCAGTTTAATCCCTGTTACGTCCCCTATCAGGGGACGTGTATCGCATAGATTTTAGGAACCGGGAGATGGAAAAAGATGATTGGTCCGTCCGCTTCGTTTGAATTTTAGGTCACTGCGCGTGACCCGTGCAATGTACTGTGACACCCTATATGAGTGGTGGGCAGTGGGCACAGTACAGTCTGTTCCAATTTGGGGCACTGAGCGTGCGCCGCGCAATGTACTGTGCCACCAATACAAATAGTGTGAACTACTATTCTTACCATTTTAATCTTTGTTAAGTCCCCTATCAGGGGACGTGTATTGAATTGAATCCTTGCATGGGGAGATAGAGAAAAAAGCTTGCTCTGTCCGCTTCCTTCTAATTTTGGGCACTTGCAATGGAATTTGCCACCAATGCAACTAGTATTAACTAACTACTATTCCTATCAGTTTAATCTGTGTTTTGTCCCTTATCAGGGCCAGGGCTGGTGTAGTGAATAGATTTTTGGAACCGGGAGATGGAAAAAGACCCATGCTCTGTCCGCTTCGTTTGAATTTTAGGTCACTGCGCGTGCCCTGTGCAATGTACTGTGACACCCTATATGAGTGGTGGGCAGTGGGCACATTACAGTCTGTGGGCCTGAGACACACTGGCAGGCAACTGCAATTATATTAACCACTTAAGCCCCCCTAGCTTAAACACCCTTAATGACCAGGCCACTTTTTACAATTCCGCACTACACTACTTTCACCGTTTATTACTCCGTCATACAACTTACCACCCAAATAAATTTTACCTCCTTTTCTTCTCACTAATAGAGCTTTCATTTGGTGGTATTTCATTGCTGCTGACATTTTTACTTTTTTTGCTATTAATCAAAAATGACCGAAATTTTTGCAAAAAAATGACATTTTTCACTTTCTGTTGTAAATTTTTTTAAAAAAAACTACATTTCTATATAAATTTTTCTCTAAATGTATTGTTCTACATGTCTTTGATAAAAAAAAGGTCCAATAAGTGTATATTTATTGGTTTGGGTAAAAGTTATAGCGCTTACAAACTATGGTGCAAAAAGTGAATTTCGGCATTTTGAAGCAGCTCTGACTTTCTGAGCGCCTGTCATGTTTCTTCAGGTGCTAGGAATGTCAGGATAGTATAAATACCCCCCAAATGACACCATTTTAGAAAGAAGACACCCCAAAGTATTCGCGGAGGGGCATGGTGAGTTCATGTATCATTTCATTTTTTTCACAAGTTAGCGGAAAATGACACTTTCTGAGAAAAAAAAAAAAAAGTTTCAATTTCTGCTAACTTCTGGCAAAAAAAAGAAATCTCAGACGGACTCACTATGCCCCTCAGTGAATACCTCGGGTGTCTACTTTCCAAAATGGGGTCATTTGTGGGGTGTGTTTACTGTTCTGGCATTTTGGACAGGGCTAAATTGTGAGTCGCCATGTAAAACCTAAAGGTACTCGTTAATTTAGCCTTTACTTCAGGCTGCAAAAGTGTCACTTATGTGGTATCGCTGATCAGGAGAGTAGGCAATGTGTGGGTGTATTTTACATATACCCATGTTGGGTGAGAGAAATATCTCTGTAAATTGTCAACTTTGTATAAAATTTTTAAAAGTTGTCGCTTACAGAGATATTTTTCACACACAGTATAGGTATATATAAAAATACACCCCAAAACACATTGCCCTACTTCTCCTGAGTACGGCGATACCACATGTGTTCCACTTTTTTGCAGCCTGGGTGCGCAAAGGGGCCCTAAAACCAATGAGTACCTTTAGGATTTCACAGGGCATTTTTACGCATTTGGATTCCAGACTTCTTCTCACGCTTTAGGGGCCCCTAAAATGCCAGGACAGTATAAATATCCCACATGTGACCCCATTTTGGAAAGAAGACACCCCAAGGTATTCCGTGAGGGGTATGGTGAGTTCATGTAAAATTTTATTTTTTGTCACAAGTTAGTGGAATATGAGACTTTGTAAAAAACAAAATTAAAAAAATAAAAATATATCAATTTCCGCTAACTTGTGCCAAAAAATTAAAATTCTGTGAACTCGCCATGCCCCTCACGGAATACCTTAGGGTGTCTTCTTTCTAAAATGGGGTCACATGTGGGGTATTTATACTGACCTGGCATTTTAGGGGCCCCTAAAGCGTGAGAATCCAAATGCGTAAAAATGGCCTGTGAAATCCTTTAATTATATTAAAGGGTAAAAATTAAATGACTTTTTTATCTGCAAGATACTGTGCCACCCTATATGAGAGGTGGGCAGTGGGCACTTGCAATGGAATTTGCCACCAATGAAACTAGTGTTAACTAAGTACTATTTCTATCAGTTTAATCTCTGTTTTGTCCCTTATCAGGGCCAGGGCCGGTGTAGTGAATAGATTTTTGGAACCGGGAGATGGAAAAAGACCCATGCTCAGCCCGCTGTGTTTGAATTACAGGTCACTGCGTGTGCGCCGTGCAATGTACTGTGACACCCTATATGAGTGGTGGGCAGTCGGCACAGTACAGTCTATGGGCCTGACACACTCTGGCAGGCAACTGCAATTATATTAAAGGGTAAAAATTAAATGACTTTTTTATCTGCAAGGTACTGTGCCACCCGATACGAGTGGTGGGCACTGGCAGTGGGCACAGTACAGTCTGTGGGCCTGACACTCACTGGCAGGCAACTGCAATTATATTAAAGGGTAAAAATTAAATGACTTTTTTATCTGCAAGGTACTGTGCCACCCTATATGAGTGGTGGGCAGTGGTCACAGTACAGTCTGTGGGCCTGACACACACTGGCAGGCAACTGCAATTATATTAAAGGGTAACAATTACATGACTTTTTTTATTTGCAAGGTACTGTGCCATCCTATATAATTGATGGGCAGTGGGCACAGTACAGTCGATGGGTCTGACACACACTGGCAGGCATCTGCAATTATATTAAAGGGTATAAATTAAATGACTTTTTTATCTGCAAGGTACTGTGTCACCCGAAATGAGTGGTGGGCACTGGCAGTGGGCACCGTACAGTCAATGGGCCTGACACACACTGGCAGGCAACTGCAATTATATTAAAGGGTAAAACTTAAATGACTTTTTTATCTGCAAGGTACTGTGCCACCCGATATTAGTGGTGGGCACTGGCAGTGGACACAGTACAGTCTGTGGGCCTGACACACACACTGGCAGGCAACTGCAATTATATTAAAGGGTAAAAATTAAATGACTTTTTTCATCTGCAAGGTACTGTGCCACCCTAAATGAGTGGTGTGCACACAGTACAGTCTGTGGGCCTGCAGCCTCTCACACACGCGCTGGCAGCTGCAAGATATATATAGAAAAAAAATAAAAGCAGACTGATGTACCAGCCCTAAAAAGGGTTTTTTGGGGTGCTGTCAGGACGCTGTCCTTACAGCAGATGGCCCCTTTCACACGAGCGAGTTTTCCGCGCGGGTGCAATGCGTGACGTGAACGCATAGCATCCGCACTGAATCCTGACCCATTAATTTCAATGGGTCTGTGTACATGAGCTTTTTTTTTCATGCATCACTTGTGCGTTGCGTGAAAATCACGGCATGTTCTATATTCTGCGTTTTTCACGCAGCCCTAGCCCCATAGAATTGAATGGGGCTGCGTGAAAAACGCATTGCATCCGCAAGCAAGTGCGGGTGTGTTGCGTTTTTCACTGATGGTTGCTAGGAGATGTTGTTTGTAAACCTTCAGTTTTTTATCACGCGCGTGAAAAACGCATCAAAACGCATTGCACCCGCGCGGAAAAAACTGAACAACTGAACGCAATCGCAGGCAAAACTGAATGGCTTTGCCTGTGAAATTGCACAGTTTTCACTGAATGCATCCGCAACGCATCCGGACCTAAGGCCCCATTCACACATCCGCAATTTTTGTCTGCATCCATTCCGCAATTCTGCGGAATGGATGCGGACCCATTCATTGTGAATGGGGCCGGACGTGATGCGGAGAGCACACTATGTGCTCGCCGCTTCCGCATTTACGGAGCCGCAGCCCAGAACTTCCGGGTTTCGGGCCCAAAACATCTGGCCGCGGTTCCGCCAAAGATAGAGCATGTTCTATTCTTGTCCGCAGCCTGTGGACAAGAATAGGCATCTCTATGGGAAGTGCCGGCATGGTGTGTTGCAGGTCTGCAACACACTACGGACGTGTGAATGGGGCCTAATCCGGACACGCTCGTGTGAAAGAGGCCGATGAGTCTTTGAGGACTGGAGTGGACACAGAACACTGGACTAGCTAATGCTTTCCCTATTAATTCAGCAGCACTCTCCCTGCTCTAACTAACACTGCAGCTTCAGAATGAATCTAAGATGAATGCTGTCCTTGCTTTTTGATAGGAGGTGGGAGGGTCAAAAATATCCCACAGACAAATGGGGGCCCCTGGGTTGTCATCCCTTAATATCGATAATAGAAAACCCCCAACCAACTGACTTGGGGATGTATGTCTTGAGAAAGTATCCATCGGATAAATATGGGCCATGGGGACAGTTCTACTATAAGGACATCATAAACAAGACTGTTCCAAATCCCACCCCCAAGTTCACTCCCAACACAAGAACTCAACCCCTTGTTATCGGGAAAAGTAGCTAGGCCCCTCTTCACAGTAGAACAGACACTGGCAGTGGAAACAGGGTTTTATGACATAATGTTTGGTTGGAATAGATGAAGTACACGGCATCTCAGGTAAACAGATCTGTGCCACAGCTAGACCACACTTAGGAACTGTGCCCCTCCACCTAAATCCCAGTCAGTATTCCTGTTTTACCAGCATGTATGTGAATCAGATTGCCAATGAGCCTGAATGCAATGTTTGGGAAGGGAAATTCCCAATGTTAAGAGAGACCCCTGAGTCTGGAGGAGAGATAACTATATACAAAGGGAATTACACCTGTTTTGAAGTAGTGGTCAAAAAAGGGAAGAACATGGGCAGGTTTCCAGAAGGATATTGTGGAACTATGGTGAATACCACTGGGGAAACCTACCAAAGCCATTTGATGAACCAGATTCAAGCATTGGGAGATGTGATATGGTTGTGTGCAGATATGAAACTGAGGCCAAAGTTGGCAATTGTCTGGCATGGACAGTGTGCCTTAGCCTTAGTGTTAATGCCTTTCCATGTATTCAATCCCCTTAACTGGGAGAAAACTGTAGAAAAATTAAGAAATCCTGAATTAGAATATGATTACGCCCAAGGGGAGGCAATGGTAAGGGGAAAGCGGGAAATCAGCCCAGGAGGCATCCTCAATTCCCACATGTACATAGATGCCATTGGAGTGCCCAGGGGGGTCCCAGATGAATTCAAAGCCAGAAGTCAAGTGGCAGAACGGTTTAAGTCTCTAATCCCTATAGTTACCATAAACAAAAATGTAGATCGAATCAACTACATCAATTATAATCAACAGAGATTTGTGAACTATACTAGGGATGCATTAAAGAGTATAATAGAGCAGCTGGGGCCCACTAGTGTTATGGCATTCCAAAATAGAATGGCCCTGGACATGCTGTTAGCAGAAAAAGGGTGTGTGTGCAAGATGATTGGTAAGACCTGCTGCACTGTAATTCCTGATTACTTAGGACCAAATGACCAGGTCATGAATGCCCTGAAGGGCCTTACTTCCCTCTCAGAAGAATTAAAGAGAAATTCTGGGGTAGACAATTCATGGGAAATTGGTTCAAAAACTGGATTAAAAATTGGAAACAGACCTTGTTACAAATTGGAATGATCATAGTCATTGTCTTATTGATACTTGCAGTAATTGTGTGTTGTGTCATCCCCTGCATTAGGAGGCTTCTGCTCAAAGTTGTAGCTAATGCTACCCCGGAGATGATCATGAGAGAGCTGGATGAAGATGAGAGACAAGGTCCACTTCATTCTGTTGGTTCCCCCCCCCTTATAGTACCACCGGGAGATAATCAACCATAAGGACAGACATCTGCCTTCCCCATGCTGAAATCCAGTGTCATGGGAGGTTATTCATTAGAAATAGCTTGTCATGTAAGCTGGTGAAGAGGACTCAGAGCATTGGGACAAGTGTGCTAGGCTTTGTTGGGGAAAGAATGAGGTCCAAGGGGGGACTGATGGAGATGTGGACATTATTCTTAAATCAGCTAAGAAGGCTCCCATATACTACAGCTCTCAGACAATGCCTTATATTCTCCAAAGCACGAAGGTTCCATTCTACCCAAGAGGACACACCTCCTTGTTACGTCATATATGCTGTACTGCTGTTAGGGAAGAAGCAATTGCAAGATCGCGCTTGCAGTTATGCCTCTTTCACACTTGCGTTCTGAGGATCCGGCAGGCACTTCCGTCCTGCCGGATCCGTCAGAACGCAAGTCGTCTGAAAGCATTAGAAGACTGATCAGGATCCTGATCAGTCTTCGAAATGCTTTCAGGTTACTATGGCAGCCAGGACGCTATTAAAGTCCTGGTTGCCATAGTAGTAGCGGTATAATTACAGTCCGTGCGGCTCCCGGGACGCTCCAGAATGATGTCAGAGCGCCCCATGCGCATGGATCACGTGATCCATGCGATCACGTGATCCATGCGTGTAGGGCGCCCTGACGTCACCCTGGAGCACCCCGGGAGCCGCGCGGATGGTAAGTATACTGCTCCCCCGCTCCCCACTACACTTTACCATGGCAACCAGGACTTTAGCGTCCTGGCTGCCATGGTAACCATTGAGAAAAGGCTAAACGTCGGATCCGGCGATGCACCGAAACGACGTTTAGCTTAAGGCCGGATCCGGATTAATGCCTTTCAATGGGCATTAATTCCGGATCCGGCCTTGCGGCAAGTGTTCCGGATTTTTGGACGGAGCAAAAAGCGCAGCATGCTGCGGTATTTGCTGCGTCCAAAAAACGTTCCGGTCCTGAACTGAAGACATCCTGATGCATCCTGAATGGATTTCTCTCCATTCAGAATGCATGGGGATGATCCTGATCAGGATTTTTCCGGCATAGAGCGCCGAGGACGGAACTCTATGCCGGAAAAGAAAAACGCCAGTGTGAAAGGACCCTTAGATATTTACATAGTTCACATACCAAAGTTAGTAAAACAATGCGCAGATGCCAAGTGTTTTCTCTTTTCTTATTATTGTATTCTCGCCAATGAAACAATGCCATGAGCGTCAGGGGGGATGCCCCTTCTGATGTCCTCATAAACTGCTTCACTTCCTTGAATAAATGAGAAATTGCTTTGACCCTACTAAGTGTGTGTTATTTCCTCTGTGCACGTAAAAGCCTTGGATTACTACTAATATTGAGCAGTAGAGCAAACGTGATTGGCCCTGATTGGGGCATCTTCAACAGACCCATTCAAGTTGAATGGGTCTCAATCCGTCCCGTCTGCAATATGGACTTTGCCCATGTATTGGAGACCGCAAATTGAGGTCCCCAATACACGGAACAGCTGCACAACGGCCGTGAATAAGCCCTAACACAAAAACAGCTTATCTTGTCTTAACATAAGACCACTAACTTCTATGTTTTTTAGAAAGTCACTCAAATTGGCAGGCAGCCAGTCGTCATCTTTTTATTGTGCACTAAGAAATTAAACACAAAATACAGTCTTGAACCAGAGGAAAGCTGAAAACTTTTTTTTATCAGTGTACTTAAGGTTATATAGGTTTATTTAATAGAGACAAAACTGTTCTGCAATGTCTCTGGGATCTATTTATTTGGCACGAGATTGAGGATGTGAAATATGAGGAATTTTAGATCCAACTTGCTGCAGTTTAAGTTGCCGGGCCATTAGTCTGCCAGTTGTGTTACCAACCATGTGTGTAATACCCGGATTTCAGTCTAAGTAGCTTTTATCTCATAATTATGAAGTAGCATAGATCTCTTTATCTCTCTCTCCTTAAGGCCTCATGCACACGACCGTTGTTTGTTTCCGCGTCCGTTCCGGTTTTTTTCACGGATAGAATGCTTCCCCATTCATTTCAATGGGTCTGTCAAAAAATGCGGATGGTTAACCGTTTTTGTGGCTATATGCACACGACAGTTGTTTTTTGCTGTCCGCAAATCGGGATCCGCAAAAAAAACTGATGGTCCATCAGTTTTTTTTGGAGGATTCCTTTGTTTTCACAGATCCCCTGTAATAAATGCCTATCCTCGTCCGCAAATGAGAAAAAAGTAGGACATGCACTACTTTTTTTGCTGAAGGGAAACACGGACAACGGACGCTGAACACAAACGGATGAACTGTCAGCATTTTTTTGCTGACCCATTGAAATGAATGGGTTCCTGTCCTATCCGCAAAAAAAACTGAAACGGAAGCCGAGAAAAACAACTGTCGTGTGCATTTAGCCTGTTCCGCATATGTGGTCCGTGTTTACCTTCCGTCAAAAAAATAGAGCATGTCCTATTTTTTTCACGTTTGCGGACAAGGATAGGCATTACAATGGTTTCTTCCAAAAAAACGGCCCGTCATCCGTTTTTTTTGACGGACGCAAAATTTGCAGACGGAGCGGACGCAGGGGCAGGCAACGGTCATGTGCATGTAGCCTAACTCTGCTGATGTCTGTGATGAAGGGGTTCTGTTTATTTGCTTTTTCTAACAGGGAGATCTTCTTCAATAATAGTGTAGTCTCTCTCTCTCTCTCGCTACGTTTCCTCTCTTTAAGGCCTTATGCACACGACCGTTGTTTGTTTCCGCGTCCGTTCCGTTTATTTTCACGGATAGGATGCTTCCCCATTCATTTCAATGGGTCCGTCAAAAAATGCGGATGGTCAACCATTTTTGTTCCGCATAGTGCATGTCCTATTTTTTTCATGTTTGCGGAAAAGGATAGACATTTTTACAATGGATCTGCCATAAAAATCGGATCCATCAAAACAAACGGTCCGTCATCCGTTTTTTTTGACGGACGCAAAATTTGGAGGAGGAGCGGAAGCCTCTAATAAAGGCTTCATGAGCCTGCCATACAATATAGAGGTCTGATACTGATCCCACATTAAAAAGGAAATATTCCTGTAGGGATTGCAAAACCTCAAGACAATGATTAAATAAAAAGGCATTATACTTCCAGACAGGAGTGGTATGGGATTGATGTAGCTCATTCAGGACAATTGTACTTGGAGCCTGATCCGATCATTGAATAGGATGGATATCTGAAGCAGTAGAATGAAACAATATCGTATGGTCAACCAGGAACAGGTCTATGCGAGAATATAGCATATGAAAAGGTGAAAAGAAAGTATAACCCCTTTCTTGACTATGCTTCAGCCGACAGATATCTATGAGTCCTATAGACTGAATAAAGGATTGTAGACCATTAGTAGAGCATCTGGAAAGGGTTAATCCAGAGAGGGATTAATTATGGAGTTAAAGTCACCACACAATCAATTTACCCATCTTCAGTTTAGGGACATGTCTTATCAGTTTATGCAAAAATGATAATTGGCGTTCATTAGGAGCCTATACATTAACTAGGGCGTAGACAATGTTATTTATTGAAAACACCATGATAATATACCTGACATTCCCATCTACCTTTTGTGACATAAGAGAAAAAGAAACGGGGTCATTTATCAAACTGGTGTAAAGCAGAACTGGCTTAGTTGCCCATAGCAACCAATCAGATTCCACCTCATTTTTGACAGCTCCTTTCGAAAATGAAAGGCGGAATCTGATTGGTTGCTATGGGCAACTAAGCCAGTTCTCCTTTACACCAGTTTGATAAATGACCCCAAGTGTTTTTAATCGCTATAAAACCCCTTTAAACTTCCTAGAGTTGTGAGAGTGGACAATATTAGGGAAGAAACTGTGTTTAAGATGATGTGCATCTGCTTTCAGGAGGTGAGACTCCTGGACACAGAGTACAGGGTGGGCCATTTATATGGATACACCTTAATGAAATGGGAATGGTTGGTGATATTAACTTCCTGTTTGTGACACATTAGTATATGTGAGGGGGAAAACTTTTCAAGATGGGTGGTGACCATGGTGGCCATTTTGAAGTCTGCCATTTTAAATCCAACTTTTTTTTTCAATAGGAAGAGGGTCATGTGACACATCAAACTTATCGGGAATTTCACAACAAAAACAATTGTGTGCTTGGTTTTAACTAGTGTTGAGCGAACAGTTCGAGCATAGTTCGGGTCCGTACCGAATTTTGGGGTGTTCGTGACACGGACCCGAACCCGAACTTTTTCGTAAAAGTTCGGGTTCGGGTTCGTCGTTCGGCATGTATTTTGGCGCATTTTGAAAGGCTGCAAAGCAGCCAATCAACATGCATCATACTACTTGCCCTAAGATGCCATCGCAGCCATGCCTACTATTGGCAAGGCTGTGATTGGCCAAGTGCAGCATGTGACTCAGCCTCTTTATAAGCTTGTGCGCACGTCGGGACGTGCTCACTCCCGATGTGAATAGAACAGGGATAGACGCAGCTGATGCTAGGGCGAGAATAGGCAGGGATAATTGAATAACTGGAAGCAAATTTCTCTCCTCCACCTGTGATTCATCTGAACAACTGCAGCTGAGCTGCTTTTTGATAGGGATTGGCTATTTTTAGAGTGGCCAGAGTGATTTTTCCATCCACATGTACCTGGGCTGACCGCCGCCGCCATTTTGCGACTTGTAGTGCTGCAGCAGAAGCTGCCACAGTGTGCATTCCAAAGCTCCAAACAAGTCAGACATCTACACCTGGGATTCAGACCAATAGCGATTTAGCAGCACAGTCCAAGGCTATTTTTTTAAAGGTTGTGCAGACCATTTTGTGGCACATGTTACTGGGCTGATAGGCGGCGGCCATCTTGGGACTAGTGCTGCAGCACAATCTCTCCCAACGTCCATTAATCACTTGTAATAGTGGTCTGTGCCATAGAAATCCTACATCAGGGACTTGGGTGTGCTTGTGTCACCCCTACTAATACCAGTCCACCTGTAATCCATACAGTGAAAAGCCATAAAGTATTCCAGTGAGGGAATTTTTTTTATTTAAAAAGGCCAAGTTAGTTTATCTGGCGTTCAATATACTAGATACAGTTAGGCCTGCGTTTCATACATCTGGAATTAGCAAACTAATGTGCTGGGGTTGGGAAAACATATATGTACCCATACTAGAATCTGTCAAAGAAAGCGGTACTCACATATAACAGTCATTCCATCTGTAATCCATACAGTCAAAAGACTGAAAGTATTCCAGTGAGGGAATTTTTTTATTTAAAAAGGCCAAGTTAGTTTATCTGGCGTTCAATATACTAGATACAGTTAGGCCTGCGTTTCATACATCTGGAATTAGCAAACTAATGTGCTGGGGTTGGGAAAACATATATGTACCCATACTAGAATCTGTCAAAGAAAGCGGTACTCACATATAACAGTCATTCCATCTGTAATCCATACAGTCAAAAGACTGAAAGTATTCCAGTGAGGGAATTTTTTTATTTAAAAAAGGCCAAGTTAGTTTATCTGGCGTTCAATATACTAGATACAGTTAGGCCTGCGTTTCATACATCTGGAATTAGCAAACTAATGTGCTGGGGTTGGGAAAACATATATGTACCCATACTAGAATCTGTCAAAGAAAGCGGTACTCACATATAACAGTCATTCCATCTGTAATCCATACAGTCAAAAGACTGAAAGTATTCCAGTGAGGGGATTTTGCTTATAAAAAATAATATATTTCATTGTGGTGCGAGTTGAATCGCAACAATGAAGAAAAATACTATTAAGGGACGAGGACGCGGTCGTGGTGGTGTCCGTGGAGCCTCTGTTGCTGGTAGAGGACGTGGCCGTTCGGCCCCAGGCGCACACAGTAGGGAGCGAACTCCCTCAACTAGCCGGCAGAATGTACCGCAATATCTCGTGGGGCCCAATGCCGCTCTTAGGATGGTAAGGCCTGAGCAGGTACAGGCATTAATCGATTGGGTGGCCGACAGTGCTTCCAGCACGTTCACCACATGGTCTTCCACCCAGTCTTCTGCGGAAAGCGCACAGGTGGCACCTGAAAACCAAGCCCATCAGTCTGTCACATCACCCCCAAGCATATCAGGGAAACGGTCTGAGCCACAAGTTATGCAGCAGTCTCTTCTTCTGTTTGAAGACTCTGCTTCCAGGGTTTCCAGGGGCGTCCACCTAGCCCTTCCCCAGTGGAGGAAGACATACCATGCACTGGCCGCACAACCACTTATGTCTCCAGATGAAGAGGACATGGGAATACCACCACAGCAGAGTCACCGACTCTCTGATGATGACGAAACACAGGTGCCCACTGCCGCGTCTTTTTGCAGTGTGCAGACTGAACAGGAGGAGGTCAGGGAGGGAGACTGGGTGGAAGACGATGCAGAGGACGATGAGGTCTTAGACCCCACATGGACTGAAGGTCGTGGCGATGACTTTCACAGTTCAGAGGAAGAGGTAGTGGTGAGACCGAGACAACAGCGAAGCCAAAGAGGGAGCAGGGGGCCAAAGCAGACGAGCCGCCGCCCCCAGAGTTCGCCTGCTACTGGACATCGCCAACAGGGACCCAGCCCCACAAAGCAGGGCTGTGGAGTCGGTAGATAAATTGTCCGACTCCGACTCCTCAGATTTTGAAACTTCCGACTCCGACTCCGACTCCTCGACTCCGACTCCTCTGTATTTAATATGCAAATACGAAGCTGTTCCACCAAGTTCTTCTAATCTTCTCTAGCACAGAGAGGTAGTTGAGCAGAAGCTGCTGCCTTCTCCTTTGTGTGCTGATCTTCTGCTGAAGATAGAGCAGTGGGAGGATCCAGGAAGGGGCAGGGGAAGGGGCATTTTTTTTAAAACATGATTTTCCTAGTAGAATCCCATAGTCATGTTTAAAATTTAAGCTAACAATCTGAGTTTACATGTTTTATACATGTGTATATATATATATACTGGTCAAGTGTGCATCTTGGGAGTTGTAGTTTTAGCACAGCTGGAGTGCCGGAGGTTAGCCAACACAGCCATAGAGCAACACCGTATTGTGCCCCGGCAGAACATAACATCCTAAATCTGGGTAATATAGTGGTAGTCCAGAACTAAATACCCCTGTGAGCCCCACCGACCTGGTACTCATAGGCATGTTGATGAACTCAGACCTGGCACGCAGGATGACACGGAGGTATGAAGTCATTTGGCAGAGGCTGTGATTGGGAAGACTTTTGCTGAAGGCAGGAACCGAAGTGGACCGATAAGCCCGAGTCCACCGGACAGAGGACAGGCGAAGATGGAAAAGACACTGACCTAATGTTGGTCTTAGTACGCCTAGAGATGTTGAAAGTGACCCCTTCAGGAGTGAAGGATCTGGCAGCGTGGTCAAGAGCCCGAACATCCGAGACCCGCTTACATGAGATTAGGCCAAAAAGAACCAGCAACTTGGCTGATCACTGCCGTAAGGAGAGGTCCGGATTATCTGGCCAAGCGGAGAGGAAGGATAAGACAGAAGAAACATCCCAAGTCATTGTAAAATGAGGACGGGGAGGCCGAGACATGCGGGAGCCATGAAGCAAACGACATACAGAAGGATGCAGACCAGCGGGAACACCATCAAAACCCTGATGCATAGAAGTAATAGCAGAATGGAATAAGTTAATAGTCTGATAGGCCTTACCTGCCTCAAACAGAGAAGTAAGAAACTGCAAGAGATGGGTTACAGGGGCCGAAACGGGATCTAGGTCCTGTTCCACGCACCAGCTAGCCCAAGATCGCCAGGCTGCCCGATAAGATTTTCTGGTGCTGGAAGCCCTTGCGTTGTCCAAAAGGAGTCTAGTCTCATCCTAAATGCCGTCGACGTCTCCGGGCATCCTGAGATCCGGCAAGCGAGCAGTCGCAGAGATCCGTCCGACAGGAGCGGGTGGTGAAGTCCCTGAGGGTCCTGGAGGAGATCCACGCGATTCGGAAGCAGAAGAGGAAAATCTATCAGGAGTCCTAGGAGAGACTGGAACCAAACTTGAGTCCCCCAAAAGGGGACCACCACCACCAACTCGGCCAACTGACGACGGGTGTGCAACAGCATCCTCGGGATCATCGCGAACGGCGGAAAGGCATACATCAGAGACCCGGACCAGGGTTTAAGGAACGCGTCTACTGCCTCCGCCGCTGGGTCCCGGTGCCAGCTGAAGAAGCGGGGAAGCTGAGCATTGAGGCATGAAGCAAATAGGTCTATGGCAAAAGGAGCCCAGGTCCCGGACAACACGGAAAAAATGTCCGGTGCCAGCATCCAATTGCTGCCGTCCGTAAGATAGCGCAAGCTCCAGTCCGCCCGACTGTTGTGAAGTCCTGGGATATATTCGGCCTGGACCATAACCTCCTTGGAGAGACAGAAGGACCAAAAGTCCTTTGCCAGGCGAGCCAAGACTGTCGAGTGTGTGCCTCCCAACCGGTTGATGTAACGTACAGCGGAGACATTGTCCATACGTAAGCGGATGCACACCTGGGCAATCCCATTGGTGAAACTCCGAATGGCGAAGGATCCAGCCAGGAGCTCCAGCGCGTTTATGTAAAGGCGTGCCTCGTCCACAGACCAACGTCTGCCCGTAAAGATCCCGTTGCAATGCGTACCCCAGCCATGTAGGCTCGCGTCCGATTCAACAGTGAATTTGGGTTGGAAACCGAAAATCGCCCTGCCGTTCCATGCTTCCAGGTTGTCGATCCACCACGTGAGTTCCACCCGCGACTCCGGGTCCAGGGTCAGGGTGTCCACAAATGCAGCACCTGAGCGAAGATGTGCTATCTTCAGTCGCTGAAGGGCCCGGTAGTGTAGGGGAGCCGGAAAGATAGCTTGGATCGAGGATGCAAGGAGGCCGATGATCCTGGCCAGATGTCGTAGAGACAACCGAGGCATGGCAAGAGCATGTCTGAGTTCCTTGCGAATGGAACGTAGTTTTGCCATGGGAAGGGCGAGGGACACTGCCACTGAGTCCACGGTAAACCCCAAGAACTCCATCCTCTGCGATGGTATCAAGCACGACTTCTCGTGATTGATGAGGAAGCCGAGACGGGAGAGAAGGTCTGTCGTCCAGCGAAGGTGATCCAAGAGGGTCAAGGGAGACTGGTGCATGAGGAGAATGTGGTGCAGGTATATTATAAGGCGGACTCCACGACTGCGGAGCAAGGCCACAACCGGACGCATTAGCTTGGTGAAACACCAGGGGGCCGAGGACAGACCGAACGGGAGACACGTAAAGCGCCAAATTTCCCCGTTCCATAGGAAACGCAGTAAGTCTCTGGATGGAAGAGAGATGGGAACTGTCAAGTAAGCATCCTTGAGGTCCAATTTCACTAACCAGTCTCCCGGTATGAGGAGATCTCGGAGCAGGTGAATGCCTTCCATCTTGAAATGGCGATAGCGGACGATCGCATTCAGAGCTCGGAGATTGATGACTGGGCGCATCTGACCCCCTTTCTTCTGGACCAGAAAAATGGAGCTGATGACCGCCGTTGGGGATAGGGGAGCTCTCTCGATCGCCCACTTGCGGAAAAGAGACATAAGTTTTAGGTCTACCAGTTCGGAGTCGGGGCGAGACATACTGAAGGCGGCAGGAGGTGGAATAAGGTCTGGGGAGCCCACAAGTTCCACGTGGAAACCCTGTATTGTGGATAGAACCCAAGGGTCAGACGTTATTGCCGCCCAAGCAGGAGAAAAATGAAGGAGTCTGCCCCCATGCAATGATTCGAAGAAACTCCCGTTGGGGGAGGACTTACCGAAAGGGCGTCTGGAACCCGGATTTCCTCTGTGGAATCTGGAGCGCCATTGTCTGCCTCTGGCTGGGAAGAACGGAGACGGAAACCTCTGCTCCTGGAAGGGAGGATGTTGATGGAAGGAGCCTCTGCCCGAGCTGCGGGCTTGAAAGCTAGATCGGCTGGACAGGCGGCCCCTACTACTGCCGGCCCTGGAAGAGACACGCCCCTGGAAGACTCTCCTCATAGAGGATTGGGCTTTATCAAGAGCAGTTAAAGCTCCCACAAATCGACTCAAATCCTTTATAAATGAATCGCCAAATAAGAGACCCTGGGCATCAGGGCCGGTCTCAGTTAGGGCAAGGTTGGCCAGTTTGGGGTAGATTTTAAACAAGATGGCTTTGCGCCTTTCAATAGCCAGAGAGGAGTTGGCGTTGCCAGCGATACAAATTACAAATCGCCCTCTGGACCCAACCTCTCAGTTCCTCTGGATCTATAGGGGATCCATCCGCTCTGGCGTTCTCAGCCAGTTCAAACTATTTGGCCAGAGGTCTGAATACGTCCAGGAGTTTGTCCTGGCAACTATGCAGAGCGGAGTCTAACCCTTTACAGGGATTCCAGCCGGACTTGGACAGGAATTGAGTGACTTTAGGGTCTACCACCGGGGTGTCACATACTTTATTGGGCACAATAGGCCTGGGGCACTCCGCTTTCATTTTACTGCGCGCCTCCTTGGTAAGGGGGCGGCGAACCCAATGCTCCAAGTATCTGCCCATGTGTTCCGTTAGGAGCCACTCCGCTGATCTAGGATGATGGAGGGCGTCCAGATCGAACATAGGCTCTCCCAGGGGATCTACAAGGGAGGATGCCAGAGTGATCACGGAGGAGGAAGAGTTGTCCTTGACTAGGGAAGTCAAAGGAGTGGGGGTATTGGATTGTACAGGGGTCTCTTCCTCCAAATCAACACAGGTGTCAGCAAAGGCCTCCTCGTCTGTGCCTATATCATTGTCAGAATCACTCATTTGCTGCACTCTAGCACATTTCCAAGGCCGTGCCCGTTCTACCTGGCGCGGTAAGGTTCTCTTACGTGATCTGTGCACGTGTTCCTGGGTGGCCGAAGGCGCACCAGTCAAAGGGTCCTGTGAAACAGGAGGGTTCATGCTGGGAGGTTGTGGAGCGGTGGAGGAAGTGGCCTGTAAGGTCCCTGTGACAGGGTGGGCAGACAATGCTTGTGCAATCGATTGAGAGAGAACAGAGGACATTGAATCCATTTCAGCCATAATAGAAGCAGAGACAGAGCGTTGCAGCGCTACTGCCTGGGTATCCTCCCTAACAGAGGGTCTCTCTCAGGGGATGATGGAGAGGCAGCCTCAGATGGTGGGTCTGAGCGGGGCATGATGCAGGGAAAATATATTCTATTATGGCCCCAAGGTCAAAAGATAGGGAAGGCTCTCCCTATAGGGCTGGTGGGTGCCTATTAGCAAAGGAGGGATGGGGAACCAAACCTGAGGGGAATGGGTTAGTCACCCGATAAGCAGAGAAGCGCAACAGCGTGAGTGCAGGCAGCAGAATGACGATAGCCTCGAAATCCCGCGAGAATTCGCGCAAAGAAAATATGGCCACCGAAATCCCGCGAGAATCGGCGAGTTCAGCAAGGAGAGTAAGGAAAATGGCAGCCGAGATCTCGCGGCCGCTGGAGAGCACAGAAGGAAGCGCAGGCCAGCGGGGAGAAGCGCCGGAGAAGAACCAAATGGCGCAGAGCACAGGTAACGCCCTCCAATGCCGGGAAGGAACGGCGGGAAGGCGAAGGAGAGAAAGGGGAGAGAAATGGATGGGATGACCCAGGGGCAGAGGACACTGTAATAGTGGGGGCCGATAAGACGCAGGGGAACAAGTACAGGTAGATAAAAGGGCCAAATAGCGCTATAGAAAGAGCGCAGTGAAGGGGAAGAAACCCCCAAATCAAATACTGTATGACAAAATACACATTAACTTCTGAAAACAAACGAGCAGAAAATTATGAGTACTTATCTGGTGGCAGCAGCAAAGAAAGAGGAGGAGCTGTGGCTTATAAGGACTGTGAGGGGAGGGTCTATGTGTTACTATGGTTACATTTTGCTATTGGTGGACAGTAAAGAAGGAGATAGCAATAGGAGCCTCCATGTCTTGCTGTAAAACCATAGACCTTCCATCCATACTCAGTATATAAACCGTAATCCAAAACCCGTGTAAGTATGTAGATACCAGACATGAAGAAGAACAATGTCCCACTGTATAGTAATACAGCCTTTACACACATCCTAGCGTCATATACTTCCCTCCTCCTCGAACCTTCCTTACATACCACACACTTTCCGCATTGTTCTGTGACGTTATTCACTTCTGAATCTCAATCTTGAAACACATTCCCTGGAAATGTAAAACTGAGGACAGCGAACCTGACACCATCAATGCACTACAGCGGTTTTCTAACAATAATTATAGGGTGATACTGTGTCAAGGTGCCCTCCTGACTACGGCTGGCTTCACACGTCCGTTCAACATGGACGTCATCTGTCCGTGGCAACATGGGCTGGATTCCTGCTTAGAGCAGGAGCGCACGGCGTCATTGGTGGCTATGACGCCGTGCGCTTCCTGCCGCCGCTGCAGTACAGTAATAGTCGTATAGATCATACCAGTGTATTACTGTGCTGCAGGGGCGGCAGGAAGCGCACGGCGTCATAGCAACCAATGACGCCGTGCGCTCCAGCACTAAGCAGGAATCCAGCCCAGGTTACCACGGACAGTTCACGTCCGTGTGAAGTTAGCCTAAGACTACCTTCACACTAGCGTTTTTGTTGGATCTGGCAGGGCTCAGCAAGAACGGATCTGATCTTTAAAATAGCAATAACGGATCCGGCATGAACTCTATTGAAAGTCATTGGGGGACTGGATATTTTTCTATTGTGTCTGATCCGTTTTGCTCCGCATCCCATGCCGCACAGAAAACCGGTTTGCTCTCCAGTATGGGAACGCAACCAAATGGAATGGAATGCTTTCTGGTGCACTCCGTTCTGTTCTGTTTTGTCCCCTTTGACAATGAATGGGGACAAAACTGAAGCGTTTAAAATGTTAGTGTGAAAATAGCCTAAGACTGCTACTACGAGTCCCTCCAATAGTAAGAACATTTTTCAGACTATAAGACACCCTTTTTTCATCAAAATGTGGGGAAAATTGCCAGTGTGGCTTATAGTCCAAATGCTAATTATAGAAGCGTCCTTAGCATGTGGGAGGCGCGGGGAAGTGAGGGCAGCAGTACGCTGGCTATACTCTACTGGTCGTCTTCCGGGCCACGCTCAGTGTCCTAACATGTAAAGCATCTGGCCATAGTTTAAAAAAAAAAAGAGTAAGACCGCACTACCTGCTAAGATATCTCAGTGTGTCCATTCCGTGGCGATGCCTGTGGTGTCGGATCCTGGCCTCTTAGGATCCCCAGAATGCGAGAGTAGAAGGAAAACCGCGGCACTCCAATTCCTCAAATCAGCTCTCGCTGGGTGAGAAATAAACACAAGGCTGATTTGAGGAATTGGAGTGCCGTGGTTTTTCTTCTACTCTTGTGTCTGGACATAGTGCACGTAATTTCGCACTATGGCGGGATGCTGTGCGCCATCAGGTCACAGTAAACAACAGCACCCAGAATAAGCAATACGTTGAGTCCAGGATCTACAGCACCGTCCATTTTCATCTGATCTGAGGCTAATGGAGGCTGGTGGGGTATGATGAGGTCAACGCTGTAACCAATCACTGTCCTCAGCAGAGATGTCTCGTACACAGCTGAGTAGAGGGATTGGTTACAGACGTGCCTTTTTGCCTGGAATATTATTAGAGAAAAAATGACGGTAGAACTAAATTGCAGTTCGAGAAATTGATGCATTTATTACTTTTTGGGTATTTACAGTGGTTGGCTAACGTTTTAGATGACTCGCACCACACATTGAAAAAAATATCAAATGAATATGACCCTCAGGTGAGTCCACGTTCAGACAGCCTTGAGCCGGTCCACATAACACATTCTCCGCATACCGGCTGCTACAGATTTACATTGAGTCCTCAATCGGCTTGATGTGCCAAAACATAGAACATGTCATGAGTTTTGCGTAGCTTCTGATTAGAAATCGAAGCAGACGTTATAATATAGAAGCCTTTCTGTGTGTGTCCGTTTATCGGACTTGTGACACCGGTGCTGGATCTTGTGGATTGCATCAACAATGGATTCTATGTATCCTCTACAAGAATGCAATGTTCACACGCCCATTTATACTTAACTTTCTTAGCTGTTTTCATCTGTGCAGCACTACTGCCCTCCTGTCATCTTTCTTGTGGCAGCGATGAGATAACTTTGCCAAGTCAAGGCTGTAACCATTCACTGCATGTACATCTATGCCAAGTCCAATGATTGGTTACAGCAGTGTTTTTCAACCACTGTGCCGCGGCACACTAGTGTGCCCTGAGATATTGTCCAATGTGCTGTGTCCGTGAGCTTGAATTATTCGCGAATATGCGTTTGTTTTTTTTACCACGAATATTCGCGAATAATTCGAGCTCAACACTATTCTCGAGGTCGCGGCAGGTCTCGCAGGATTTGGAAACATGCGGCCCGCGTGACTTGCACAGCAGCACTCTGAGGTGGAGCAGAGCCGGAGAAGAGACTGAGAGGGAAGGAGGACGGGACTCATCATCCAGAGCCAGGACAGGAGCCATAGGAGCAGGTAAGTAAGTTCATTCACAGGCACGCCAATTTAACTTCAAGCCAAGCACAGCACCACCCGGTCCTGAGATATGAGGACTTGACAATGATAGATGAGCTGGCGGGAAAAAAGCCCTTAGCTCAGGATGCACCTTCTGCACTGTATCAGCAGCAGCAGGTAATTTTATAGGCAAATGTGATGGGGGGGGGGGGGAGACGTTGGTTGAGAGATGAGCGGGCGCTGGGCGGGAAAAGCCCTCAGCTCAGGGCCCTCAGCTCAGGGCAGCCCCACCTGCACTGTCTGGAGTTGACCAGCCCGGTTGGTTGGGGGGATGAGCTGGCGGTGTGGTGTGCCTCGTATTTTTTTCATAAAAAAAGTGTGCCTTGGCACAAAAAAGGTTGAAAAACACTGGGTAACAGCATGGACCAGTGCACAGAACATCACTCTGCCACAAACCATAGGGACGAGAACCGTAGCACATTGGAGGAAGAGTGGCTTCACATTACATCTTTTAATGTCCATTTAACGCATGTAAAAAAAAAAAAAGTTAAAAAAACAAGGCATACCAAGTTCTTATATGCTACAGAGTCCGGTGTATATATACATATATATAAATATATTTGCAATGTGCTCCCCCCCCAGGGCCAATTGTGTCCCAAGTTTAGTGGAATGTCGAGTGGTGTTCTACGGCCTATATGTGTCACGGTGCTCCTACCTGAATACAACGGGACCCCAGACTTAGGTTCCAAAGCAAATAGAGGCGACTAGTTGAGTTAGGGGATGAATAGTTCGAGTCCAGACAGACTTTAACAGGAGCTTTACTTGGGTGAACTTGATTCCTGACAGTATTCAGGCTCTTGGTTCCAGCAGGTTTTGGCATAAACTGACAGGCAAACTTGGTAACTCGGCTTTCTCTCTTTCCCTGCTGGTCTGACAGGCTTGCTTAATAACTCTGCTTTCTTTAAACTCTGCTTGGGTCTGGTTACTGGACTTTTAGTCGGTTCTGGTATCTTGGATTGGGGTACCTTCGACTGCTATCCCCCTCCTGACAGTCAGTATAGTAAATTAGCATGGAGTCTTGGTGCTCTACAAGCTACTTGCCGATTAATACTTTCCTCTGGCTGCTGTATCTTCTGACAACCGAAGAACACTTTCCTCTGGTTGCTATATCTTCCATACATCCGATTCCATGGCAAGCTGAGCTTAGCCTGCACTGGCTGGTATAGACACGTCTGGCTGTGACCGTGCCCAGGCTTACACTCCACTGTCTAGCCTAGACTAGAACTCTCTAGAACTGCTGCCCCTCCCTTCTGGTAAGAAGCAGGACTGGCCCACGTCTGCCCTGATTGGACCTTATAGATCTATTTCTGGCTCCTCTTCCCCTGCCTCTATGCCCTCTACCTCTTCCTCTTTACTGTTTCACTATCTGAACCCTCTGCTTCTGGGGAGGAAACGTCCGTGTGGGAGTCTTTAGGGAATTTTTTTTATTTAGAAAGGAGTAAGCTCTATTTTCTTTAAATTCTGGTGATTCCTTGACAAATTGTTGATGTTTGCGGTCTCTAATCATATACTGAAACCTTTCCAAGGAATTCTGTAGTTCCTCCTTTTTTTGAAACTGTATATCCCCAAGGCCTGCTCCCTCAAATTATTTACTTTTTTTGGCTTGATGTCTTAGGATAGATTTTCCTCCTCTAGCAGTAGTTTCAGCTGGCTGTGGCTTCCTCCTCCCACTTTTAATTAGGTGAGCACTCCTAATTCTCTCTGCTGGGGTTAGTTGTATCCAGAGCCCTTTTGGCACAATGTTTTCTTTAGATAGTATTCGAGTGATTGGATCTCCCACCAGCCCCTGTTAATGACTATATCAAACAGCACTTGCACCCAGAACCGGGCCTGGTGGGGGGAGGGGGCCCGCTGCACTCACATGTAATGGGAGCGCTCTGACAGGGCCCAGCATGAAGTACAGTGAGAATGCCAGGCCCAGTCAGAGCGCTCTTCAAACATGGGGTGGTGCAGAGGCAAGAATGAGGGGAGAGGACGGAGGGAGAGGGGAGGGGGGTGCGCGCAGTTCTTGTCACTGCCGGGCTGTTTGTTTCTATAGTGAAGCAGGGAGACCTCTCTGCTCCCTGCTTCACTGATCTTCAGAGCTCAGGCGCTTCCCCTGCTGCGCGCACATTGCTCTGCTGGCTGTGGGAGGAGCTCTGAAGGCCCAGGAATCGGCCTACAGCAAAGCCAGCAGCGCAATGTGAGTGTGGGAGCCTGTCATCAGGTAAGAGGGTAAGTATTAAGTGCTTTTTTCCCCATAAAGCTGCAAAAAGGGGGCAACCACTAGAGTGAGGGGCCACAAAAGAGCATAACCACTGTGAGGGGCACAGATATCTGGGCATGACAACTACTGTGAGGGGGCACAGATATGTGGGCATAACTACTGTGAGGGGGCACAGATATGTGGGCATAACTACTGTGAGGGGGCACAGATATGTGGGCATAACTACTGTGAGGGGCTGGTATCTGGCATAAACACTGTAAGGGGCTGGTATCTGGCATAAAGACTGTGAGGGGCTGGTATCTGGCATAAAGACTGTGAGGGGCTCATATCTGGCATAACTAGGGGCACATATCTGGCATAAATGCTGTGAGGGGCACATATCTTGAGATTCTTGACATAACATAACATAGCATTGTGGGTGATCCCGTGATCCCAGAGTTCCTTGCTCCATGTCCTGACACATGCAGCAGCCATTTTAGGAAAAATGCGATTCGTTACCACGAAGCGTGAGGAAATTCGGATTCGGTGCAAATCAGATTTTTCCTAAAAATTTGGATCGAATTCCATATAAACTTCAATTTGCTCATCTCTAGTGACTATAAAGCCACCAACATTTGTGGGGTCCATATCTGTGATGGCATAGTCTACCACACTGTTTTCTACATGGGAGTTTAGGGTACAGTATGTCTTCCAATAGAGTCTCCCTTGTGCGGCCATTGAGAATATGAAGTCCGAGGCTTCAACATAAGTTCAGCAATTTTCTGCCCCTTTTATTGACTGTGCTGTCATAGCTGTTCCTCTCGGGTGCACTGAGCTGTCCCAATCAGTGTCTGCTCCGGATATATAGACGTTTCCGTCAGTGGTCAGATAGTCTCTCTCCCTCCCTGTTCTTGCATTGAGGTCTCCAAGGATGAGAACATTGCCCAGGGCCTGGAAATGGCCGGCTTCCCTCTGTAGGATCTCAAAGCTGTCGGGATTGAAGTATGGAGACTCTGGTGGCGCTATGTATGCGGCACAGAGGTAGACGTCAGCCCGGGAGGTGAGGATGGAGCGGCCTATTCTTACCCAGATGTGGCGGTCTCCTCTCTTTACTGGTCTGATCTGTTCATGGAGCTCCTCCTTATACCAGACTAGTATTCCTCCTGAGCTCCGGCCCAGCTTGACGCTTTTGTTTTTCAGGGCAGAGACAGAGATCTCCCTGTATCCAGTGGGCACCAGGGATTGATTCTCTGTGTTAGGCTACATGCACACGACCGTTGCCTGCCTCCGCGTCCGCTCCTCCTTGAAATTTTGCGTCCGTCAAAAAAAACGGATGACGGACCGTTTTTTTTGACGGATCCGATTTTTATGGCAGATCCATTGTAAAAATGCCTATCCTTGTCTGCAAACGTGAAAAAAATAGGACATGCACTATTTTTTTGACGGAATGAAAACACGGATCACGGATGCGGAACAAAAACGGTTGACCATCCGCATTTTTTGACGGACCCATTGAAATGAATGGGGAAGCATCCTATCCGTGAAAAAAAACGGAACGGACGCGGAAACAAACAACGGTCGTGTGCATGGGGCCTTAGTCCGTGTTTCCAGGAGGATGTGTATGTCAATGTATTTTAGTCTTTGGGTAAAGTCTGGATTATGCGTCTAATATCCGAAGGCTGAAGCGTTCAGGCCCTGAATGTTCCAGCTGCTGACAATAAGAGATGTCGTTGTTTGTCCGTATACCTTGTAATGAGCGGCCCTGTGTAGGACAGGCTGGATTCTTGACTGATGGCCATGTTCTAGCAGTTTGGTCCAGTCAGTGTTCTGCACAGAGTTCTGCTGAGCAGGGTCTTTATCTCCTCAATGTCTCTGCTCTGCATTACTCTGTGAGGCGGGTGGATTCCTCCATGGTCTGGGCCTCTGACTGGCCATGTTTTGGGTGAAGGTCACCATTTCCAGTTTGTTGAGGAGGGTATGAGGTTTCAGGTGTATTGGTGGTCGGTGACTTTTCCATAGGTTTTTGTCTTGTGTGGGGTCTGGGCCGGGGGTCTCTGTTGAGCACTATGTCTTTGAATTATTTGGCTAGAAGGCTAACTCCTTGGTTATTGAGGTGTCGTCATATAGGTAATGATGGTTTATGGGGGCGCTGATTTTAGCTGCCGGCTCTGTGTTGATGCTCTGGATGATGTCTTCAGGGATGTCCTTTCTCAGGTGCAGAGATGACAGGATGATTTTACAGCTGGGGAACTTCTGTTGTGCGACCCCTGCTATCTGCTGGTGCTGGAGGTTATTGGTGCCTCTATGTATGGTAATGTGGTTGGGTTTGGTGAAATATGGATTATTAATGATGGCTGTTGCTTGTTCAATAGTAGAGCAGAGGATTTAACGGACACTTGTTGTGCCTTTTCATAGGTATATACATTGATCCACAGATCTCCCATAACAGTGTGTCATCCACAGATCCCCCATAACAGTGTCATCCACAGATCCCCCATAACAGTGTCATCCACAGATCCCCCATAACGGTGTCATCCACAGATCCCCCATAACAGTGTGTCATCCACAGATCCCCCATAACAGTGTCATCCACAGATCCCCCATAACAGTGTCATCCACAGATCCCCCATAACGGTGTCATCCACAGATCCCCCATAACAGTGTCATCCACAGATCCCCCCATAACAGTGTGTCATCCACAGATCCCCCATAACAGTGTCATCCACAGATCCCCCATAACAGTGTCATCCACAGATCCCCCATAACAGTGTCATCCACAGATCCCCCATAACAGTGTCCTCCACAGATCCCCCATAACAGTGTCCTCCACAGATCCCCCATAACAGTGTCCTCCACAGATCCCCCATAACAGTGTCATCCCCAGATCCCCCATAACAGTGCCATCCCCAGATCCCCCATAACAGTGCCATCCCCAGATCCCCCATAACAGTGCCATCCCCAGATCCCCCATAACAGTGCCATCCCCAGATCCCCCATAACAGTGCCATCCCCAGATCCCCCATAACAGTGCCATCCCCAGATCCCCCATAACAGTGCCATCCACAGATCCCCCATAACAGTGTCATCCATAGATCCCCCATAACAGTGTCATCCACAGATCCCCCATAACAGTGTCATCCACAGATCCCCCATAACAGTGTCATCTACAGATCCCCCATAACAGTGTCCTCCATAGATCCCCCAGAACAGTGCCATCCACAGATCCCCCAGAACAGTGCCATCCACAGATCCCCCATAACAGTGTCATCCACAGATCCCCCATAACAGTGTCATCCACAGATCCCCCATAACAGTGTCATCCACAGATCCCCCATAACAGTGTGTCATCCACAGATCCCCCATAACAGTGTCATCCACAGATCCCCCATAACAGTGTCCTTCACAGATCCCCCATAACAGTGTCATCCACAGATCCCCATAACAGTGTCATCCCCAGATCCCCCATAACAGTGCCATCCACAGATCCCCCATAACAGTGTCATCCACAGATCCCCCATAACAGTGTCATCCCCAGATCCCCCATAACAGTGTCATCCCCAGATCCCCCATAACAGTGTCATCCCCAGATCCCCCATAACAGTGTCATCCCCAGATCCCCCATAACAGTGTCATCCCCAGATCCCCCATAACAGTGTCATCCCCAGATCCCCATAACAGTGTCATCCACAGATCCCTCATAACAGTGTCATCCACAGATCCTCCATAACAGTGTCCTCCACAGATCCCCCATAACAGTGTCCTCCACAGATCCCCCATAACAGTGTCCTCCACAGATCCCCCATAACAGTGTCATCCACAGATCCCCATAACAGTGTGTCATCCACAGATCCCCATAACAGTGTGTCATCCACAGATCCCCCATAACAGTGTGTCATCCACAGATCCCCCATAACAGTGTCATCCACAGATCCCCTATAACAGTGTGTCATCCACAGATCCTCCATAACAGTGTCATCCACAGATCTCCCATAACAGTGTCATCCACAGATCCCCCATAACAGTGTGTCATCCACAGATCCCCCTATAACAGTGTCATCCACAGATCTCCCATAACAGTGTCATCCACAGATCCCCCATAACAGTGTCATCCACAGATCCCCCATAACAGTGTCATCCACAGATCCCCCATAACAGTGTCATCCACAGATCCCCCATAACAGTGTCATCCACAGATCCCCATAACAGTGTCATCCACAGATCCCCCATAACAGTGTCATCCCCAGATCCCCATAACAGTGTCATCCACAGATCCCCCATAACAGTGTCATCCACAGATCCCCCATAACAGTGTCATCCACAGATCCCCCATAACAGTGCCATCCACAGATCCCCCATAACAGTGTCCATCCACAGATCCCCCATAACAGTGTCATCCACAGATCCCCCATAACAGTGTCATCCACAGATCCTCCATAACAGTGTCATCCACAGATCCCCCATAACAGTGTCATCCACAGATCCCCCATAACAGTGTGTCATCCACAGATCCCCCATAACAGTGTCCATCCACAGATCCCCCATAACAGTGTCCATCCACAGATCCCCATAACAGTGTCATCCACAGATCCCCCATAACAGTGTGTCATCCACAGATCCCCATAACAGTGTGTCATCCACAGATCCCCCATAACAGTGTGTCATCCACAGATCCCCATAACAGTGTGTCATCCACAGATCTCCCATAACAGTGTGTCATCCACAGATCCCCTATAACAGTGTCATCCACAGATCCCCCATAACAGTGTCATCCACAGATCCCCCATAACAGTGTCCTTCACAGATCCCCCATAACAGTGTCCTCCACAGATCCCCCATAACAGTGTCATCCACAGATCCCCCATAACAGTGTCATCCACAGATCCCCCATAACAGTGTCATCCACAGATCCCCCATAACAGTGTCATCCACAGATCCCCCATAACAGTGTCATCCACAGATCCCCCATAACAGTGTCATCCACAGATCTCCCATAACAGTGTCATCCACAGATCCCCCATAACAGTGTCATCCACAGACCACCATTAATTCAAAACCCACCAAAAGCACAAGATACGGTATGTGTATATATATATTCATATTTCTATATTTTAGATATTTATTATGCAAAATATTGTTGTTGTCGGTATCGATGTGGGGACTGGAGACAATACATGTGTGAGAGGCTCTCGTCCCATTTTTCTTCACTCCCCCATTTGTGCGTTATTTTCCTCTCTTTTATGTATAGTCGGTCACCTTACTAGGTCTCATGCACACTACGCGTTTTGTACTGTATACTCCTTGTGAGTTTCCTGCTATAATGATGCATGCGCAGGGCTTCCCATGGATGATTCCTAGTTTTGTCTTTGGTCTTCATGTATTTTCAGTGATTTCACTACATTTAGAGTAGGGACTGCCTGGCTTCGTGTTTCCTCTCGTGCACCTGATTGGAGGTGGAGTTCTACACGAGTGCCCGAATCCTGGCAGCCATCAGATGATGGGTAAGAAGCGCAGGGTTCGGGAGGTGTCGGGAGGTTGGCTCCACTGCACTGCACCTACTTTTACTGCTATGGAGTAAAGATGCTGCCACGCTTTAACCCACTACGTGCTGGACGTTTCTTATCATACGATGCTGGCCTTAGCTTGTCCGTTGCCCGGTGGATTATCAGGGAGCTGGACTTTTCCTTTATACGATGGCACAGAGTTATCTCATGCCATTTTGTGACAAAAACTATAGAAATACATTAAAAAGAGTTAGTTAACCTCCTGGGCCATTTCTTACTTAACCATCCAGTTTACCTCGGCTGCACCTGTATTTCCTCACGTATCTACTCCAAAACGGCTCCTGAGATGGAGACACGGCCTGCAGGCCTGAAGGTAATGACTGTGCTTGTAACAGCCGAACCAACACTTCTCACAGGGACACACCCTGAAACAAACATTGATAGTTTGCAGGGAACACCCACTGCATATGAGAAACTTACTGGGAACACTCCCGGATAAATCTTCCTCCCATGGAACACCCGATGGGGAAAATAAACTCTGGAAAGCACTTCCAGACCTGACGTGTCCTGCAGTTACTTCTGGAGCTCACCCCCAGCTCCAGAACACGCATATAACTCTGGACACACTTCCAGCACCTCAAATGATGTGATACTCTGGAAACCACTTCCAGCGATATAATATCAGGCCTAGCTGCCATACCGGCCATACCGGTGTGAGCTGAACTGTCCTAGATGGAAGAAAGATAACATGTCTGCCTAGTGGGTGTGTCCTCCTCTATAGGGGGGTTAATTTGTCAGATTTTTGAATGATTTATCTTCTGTTCTAGACGGGAGGAGCAGAGCAAGACATTAACACTTTGTGTGTGCTGCCTGAAGGACGATAAGGAAAGATAGACAGACAGGAGAGAGAGCAAGAGATAGAAGAGAGAGGAGAGAGAGAGATAGAGAGAGCGGGGAGAAGAGAAAGAGAGATGGGGGGAGATAGAGATGGGAGAGAGAGAAAGATAGGGAGATGGGGGGAGAGAGAGAGAGAGAGAGATGGGGGGGGGGGGTGAGAGTGATTTATATGTTTAGGTGAATGGCCTTGTTTTAACCCCTTCCTGCATTATCACGTGCATGTACGTGATGGGATCGGGTGGGTGCAGCTCCGCAGCACGGGCCCGGCTGTTACTGATAGCCGGGCCCCTGCTGCATCCGCCAGCATCACTGTATGTGGAGATGCCGGCGGATTAAGCCTTTCACATGCCGCGGTCAGCGCTGGCCGTGGCAAGTGTGGGGTTTACAGAGGGAGGGGGCTCGCTGGCAGGGGGCTGATGGTTGCCATGGGAGCCCCGATGCCTTACACAGGCTTGAGAGCCTGCCAGCTACGGAAGCCCAGGAGATTCAGCCTGAGCGCTGGGTCTCCTAGGCAACCGTCAGCGTCTAAAGCATGTAAGATGCTGACGGTTCAATTCAGTACAATCAGGGCTTTTTTTTCTGGCGGAACGCACCGGAACGGCTTTCCGGCACCTACCTACCAGGCTGCGATGTATTAGCGGGGAGGGACTGGGAGGAGGAGCTGCAGCGGGGCCAGTGCGTTCACTGTGCTCCGGCCCCGCCGCTCCAGTACAGTTATAAAATGTGTAATTCAATTAATGATGATTCCTGCTGCCCCCTCTGTAGTATAACATTCAATATGTCCCACTCACAGGGCTACTGTTATATCGTAATGCAGGCCGGCCGGGCAGATGAGCGGCAGCGTGACTGACTGACTGACTGACGTCACGTGCCTGCGCCACCTGCTTCATTCATTCATCTACATTTTCCTTTAATTCTTGTGGAACACCTAAAGGGTTAAGTTTGTAAAATCAGTTTTGAATACCTTGAGGGGTGTAGTTTCTAAAATGGGGTGATTTGTGGGGGGTTTCTACTATGTAAGCTCCAGAAAGTGACTTCAGACCTGAACTGGTCCTGAAAAAATTGGGTTTTGGAAACGTTCTTAGAAGTTTAGAAGCAAATCTTAAAAATGTTAAGCCTTCTGACGTCCCAAAAAAAAAAAAAATGTCATTTTTAAAATGATCCAAACATGAAGTGGACATATGGGGAATGCAAAGAAATAACTATTTTTGGAGGTATTACAATCTATTATATATTGTAGAGAAACAGAAATTTGGAAATTTGGTATTTTTTTTATAAATAAAATTGAAGTATTTTGACTCCATTTTGCCACTGTCATGAAGTACAATATGTGAAGAGAAAACAATCTCAGAATGGCCTGGATAAGAAAAAGCGTTTTAAAGTTAGGCCCCTTTCACACTGGCGTTTTTGCTTTTGTGAATGGTTCCCGGCTGCCATGGTAAAGTGTAGTGGGGAGGCAGGGGAGAAACATACTTACCTTCCATACGGCTCCCGAGTCCCGGGGCGCTCCACAATGACGTCAGAGCGCCCCATGAGCATGGATCACATTATCACATGGATCACGTGATGCATGCGCGCTGGGCGCTCTGACGTCATTGTGGAGCGCCCCGGGAGCCGCACGGACGGTAAGTATCTGCTCCCCCACTCCCCACTACTTACTATGGCAACCAGGACTTTAGTAGCGTCCTGGCTGCCATAGTAACACTAAAAAGCATATTGAAGACTGATCAGTCTTCAAATGCTTTCAGTTGTCTTGCGTTGTGACGGATCCGGCGGGCATTTCCGGCGACGGAGTGCACGCCGAATCCTCACAACGCAAGTGTGAAAGAGGCCTTATCGCTACATAAAGTGACACGTGTCAGATTTGTCAAATTAGGCTGTGTCCTGAAAATGAAAAATGGCCATCCTGAAGGGGTTAAAAGTTGTTACTTGAATGCATGATGTTCCTGAATGTAATCTCGATGTTTGTGCAGCGACCGGGCCAACACATGAGGTTACGGTGGGCCGATGGGAGTAGTAGTAGTCTTTACTCACGGTTAGCAGAACCTCCCTGGGCCAGCGTGCCGTGATGGGGAAGACAGCACTAAATCCTCCGGGGCACTCTCTAGTACGGGGATCACCAGCCAGATGGTATAGGTGCTTAAGGTGATTTGGGGGCTGGGCCCCTGGTTTGTGACGCCAGCACCGTTAGGTGCAAAGGAAGGTGGTAGAAAGGATGAGGAGTCAATTGTTACTAGATCACTTTTCTCAGGTGGTCAGTACAGGTCATGTATGTGGCATAAAGATATGACTCAGATATTGGTCCAGCTATATTCCTAGTAACAGGCTGGACAGTTGAGGAGTTCTCCTTCTTTTCTATATCCGTCTATACTAGGTCCGTGCTCTAGTACTCAAGTACTGAATATATTACTATTACTGGTCGGTACATGAAAGGGATTTTTAACCTTGCTATTAGATATATATTATATCAGGCACTGCCACTTGTTACAAGACAGGTCATTCCCTCAGAAGACACATCCCCCAGAGGGCTCTTAATTCCTGTATGCGAGCCCACCCCAGCAGACATTGACACTACAGAGAGGACACACAGTTATCACTTGGAAATACAATGGATAACAGGAACCTCAGGTACATGACAGCAAGCTGTAACGAGTCCAACTTATTAGCATCTAGACTACCATTGTAATATGTAAAATACCCTTTCATGTATTGTATATGGCAGATACCAGTATTGTTTACCGACTTCCCTAAATTAACCTGTCATCTGCTGAACTCAAGTTGGTATTCCCACCGCCAATGTCCTATAAATACATGTACTATGGAATAAAGACTTCAGATCTTAACTATCTAAGATTGAGTTCTGGACGGTTATCTCCCAGCTGGAGGAGGGAGTATTCACTGAAGGGGATATCTTACTGGTGGAGGTCTGATGCCTCATTGTAGGACCATCTCATAACCACCTCGGATTGGAAAAAGCTATCAGTTTGGTGTCAGAAGGTGGGATTCGCCATAAACAGTATCGGGTAAGTAATTCTATATTTTTTATATGTATTACTACCCTATACTGTGAGAGTGGATTATTTGAACCCGGTAAGCGCTTTTTATGCGCCTCCCAGGAATCTGATATTCCTAAAGAAGTTATAGGGATCTGAAGTCCCAGGAATCTGATATTCCTAAGCAAAAAGAGGGGTCTGGACTGGAGTCCCCAAATCTGAAAACAGTACTGTGTGCAGTGAATAGTCTCTCCTAAAACAATGTATATTGCCGTATAATTGCTTAAGCATTTCTTAGTCGTTATAGTCGTATAGTTTGTGTAATCTAGTTTGTGTAGATTATATGCGAGTTCATGCTGAAAGTGAAGGTATAAATTTGACCACCCAGAATAGTTAAAAATCAACCATAAATTCAGGAGTAATCATGAGTCTGGATTAGAAGAAATAGGATAAAAACATATAAACTGATTAGCATAAGGTTTGTCAGTAAGTATTTGCACTAAACATAATCATTCTTAGATAAACCTTCAACTTCAGCTGATCTCAATATATATAATTTTTTTTTTATTATTACTAGCTTAAGTAAAATGGGCAATTCTTATGGTAAGAAGAATCCCAAAAAGGAATTTAAGTTTAGAACGGAAGATCATGTTCCTACGTCTGCTGCAAATCACTCCTTGGTGAAACTGTCACCTAAAAATGAATTGGGGGAAAGTCCAGAAATGTTTGTTCCGAGGTGTTTAGGTCCATTTTATTCTGATCCTTGGGCGGATAATTTGTGTAAATGGACAGAAGAAATGAAATGTACTGACCCGTTCCCTAAAGAGGGGTCTTTCTCAGATTTCCATATTGCCATGATCAATGGCCTATGTTTGAATGACAGACGCTTTTCCATGGTACAAAGGAGACGCTCATTGGGATAAGATGTATATGAAAACTTGTGGACGGGCTTGGTTATCATTAGAGAACTTTTGGACTGACCTTGGCAGTTCAAATGAAAAACGGCAAATTACAACCCCCATTGTGACTCCAAATCCTGGCCCACCCCTCCATATGTCCAAATGTACCCTGTATTAACTAAATTAACCACAGAATCAGATGATGAGATATGCGCACAGTTAACTGTCCCACAAGTTTCTGGTTTTACAGAACCTGAAATACAGGATTTCTCTGAGGATGCAAAAATCACCATATTGTAAATTCTACACAACGTATTCACGGGCAACAGAGAGTAGGATTTCTCAATCAGGAGATACCGTCCCATAGCAGCTGGGGAATCAGATGGTAATGAAGCCATTACCATCCACTGTCTTAAATGATATTATTAAGAATTCTCCAGATCCCAGAAAACCCCCGCGGCCTCTGTATCTTACTTGAAAAGAATGTGTAAAGGCCAACGGTTTACTGTAGAGGATTATAGATTAATATTAGAGGGGGTGACAGGCATGGGCGTAGCTATAGGGGGTGCAGAGGTGGCAGTCGCTACCGGGCCCAGGAGCCTGAGGGGGCCCAAAGACCCTTGTGCCATAAAGGAAGACACACAAAGCACTGAGGGAAGAGGGGCCCAAGCTTAACTCTTGCACCAGGGCCCATGAGCCGTTAGCTACGCTCCAGGTCACAGGATATCAGGATCCAGGAGAAGGCGGTTTTAACTTTGAAGCATGTGACTCTTATAATACCCAGTGCAGACATCACGCCTGCCAATTATCCCTTAAGGACTTCTGTCCAGATAGAGACCATGTGGACTCCGGTATTGGCACAACTGAAAAAGATGCATGGTGATAGAAAAGATATTGGGATAGCCACAGCGTGTAAACAGAAGCCTGGGGAAAGGGGGGCAGATTTTTCAAAGAGATTTAGACAAACTTGGACAGAGGCGGCAGGTTTGGCAACTGCAGATGATATGGGTTTAGTGAATACACAGACATTTGTTGCAAATTTGCTGCCAGAAATTGCTGTGACTTATAAAATGATTGTGGATAACTGGCCAACATTGACCCCTGTGCAGACCATGAGGCAAGCCATAGCAAAGGACTCGGCGGGATGTTCTGAGGTCCAACAGCAGACCATCAAATCATCAGCTCGTGACATACATTTCTCCCAGCCCCGTCCTCACCATGACAATAGGGGTAGATACACAGACAAGCGTGGTTTCCAGCAGCACACAGGGCCTAGACAAACCCCAAGTGTATGTTTTAGGTGTAAACAAGCAGGGCATTTTGTTAGAGATTGCTCGTACCCTCCCCCAGACCAGGCTCAGCCAATACCCACACAGACTCGACCAACACAGATTAAATATCCCATTCAGTGGGGAATGAATACAGCAAACCCACAATGAAGGTGCCCAAACTCCGTTGCCATGTATGATCTAACCTGCACTGCAGAAGAAAAGCCCTGATCAAACTAATTTTAACAGATGATAGATACCCACCGAGATATAGGGAAGAATATTTTTTAATTGATAGTGGAGCAACAGTTTCAGTCATCAGACAGTGGACAGGTAAAGAAGCTCATCCTGGTGAACCTTCTGTGGGAATAAACGAAGTGTTTACCCCCACCAGACGTACCCCACCCATCCAGGTGTATAATCAGTGGAGGGAATTTTTAACAGATCATTCCTTTGCTATTTTGCCAACATGCCCCTCAAATTTGTTAGGAAGAGATTTAATGGTCAATTTGGGCATCTCTCTCCTGCCAAACAAGGAAGGAGGATTTTCCATTGACTGTGTACATACTCTCACTTGTCAGCAGGAAATTGTTCCCAGTTCTCTTGAGGAAATTTCACGGGAGACATGGACACAAGATTCATTTGATGTTGGTTTCCTCCCCTGCACACCGTATAGGGCATCAGTCAAGCCACAAACGCCTGTGTACCTGAAGCAGCATCCCATCCAAAAAGCAAAGTTAGAGGCACTAGCACCAATGATTGAGGCATTCCTCAAACAGAACGTGCTAAAATTCACCACTTCACCATACAACACGCCGGTGAATCCTGTAATCAAGACAGATTCACCCAAGATCTAAGAGCAATAAAGGAAATCATTCTCCCCATCACACTTGTGATGCCCGACATGACTACACTCAAAAGGGCCCACAAGATAAGATTTCAGAACATGAATGTGCAGAACACATTCACATAGCTACCAGCCCCCGCCCCACTCTGCAAAGTGTTCCTTTTCCTGATGCAGAGGATGTTTTTGTAGATGGCTCCTGTACCCGACCAGATGATCACGTTTCATGCTGGTTATGCAGTTGTACAATTGCCCAATAGAGTTCTTGAGACCATGCCAGCCACTGTTTCATCAGCACAAGCTGCAGAGTTAATCGCACTTGCTAGAGCTTGCGAAATTATGGCTGGCAGGCGAGTAAATGTGTACACAGACTCTAAATTCACATTTTCGGTGTGTCATGATTTTGGAGTAATATGGCAGCATAGAGGGTTCACTACAGCGACAGGCAAGCCAGTAGCACATGCACAACTCATTTTAAAACTCCTTGCAGCAATTCAACTCCCAGAAGCCATTGCAGTCATTAAGTGTCAGGCACACACAACTTTAATGACACTAGTTGCCCAGGGGAAAAGGTTAGCAGACAGGCATGCAAAAGCAGCCTCCTGTGTCACATACAATTGCGCAACCGAGGTTTGTGTAAATTCCCCGCTGGTACCGCTCACACCTGAAAACAACATAATGTTGTCCCAGCTCCAAACATTTGCAACATCAGCAGACATCACTTATTGGCAGCTTCAAGGGTTGACCAAAGACGCTAATGGTCTATGGTCAAAGGGAGCAGTAGTAGGAATTTCCAAAATAGCAGCCCCCATTCTTATACTCCAAATACATGGTTTAGGCCACAAGTGACTCAAGCAAACAGTTGAGGAGGTAAGTAAACTGTTTTGTGCAGAGAATTTAAAGCAAGTTACAGAAAGTATGATTTCAAGATGTCTAACCTGTGCTAGAAACAATGTTCAGGGAAAGAGAGTAGGCCGTCATGAACATTTACCGCCCCCACAGGGACCATTTCAGGAATTGCAAATCGACTTTACGCAAATTCCAAAAGGAGAAAATGGGTGTAAAGTCCTTTTGGTACTTGTTGACAGGTTCAGCAGATGGCCGGAGGCTTTTGTGGTAAGAAAAGAGGACGCAAAAACTGTAGCTAAAATTTTGTGTAAGGAAATCATTCCCAGGTGGGGATGCCAAGTCAGAATCAGCTCTGACAACCCCATTCACAGCAAAGGTAACTCAGTCCATAGCTGAACAATTAGCTATAGATTGGAAATTCCATATACCATACCACCCCCAAAGCTCCGGAGTCGTTGAACGAATGAACCGCACACTGAAGGACAAACTAAGAAAGGCAACTGAAGGTACCTACCATAAGTGGGACCAGTACTTGCCAGCTATTCTTGCTGAAGTTAGAATGACTCCAGACCCAAGAACAAAGTTATTTTGATGGGAAGACCCTTCCCAACCCCATGGACAATGAGTCCATTAATTCTGATGCCTGGAGACTTGCAGTAGATACAAGAGGAATATGTGGCAAAACTGATTGAGAAATTGAACAGTGATTATGGTGATATTTCGCTCTCGTTTCCTTTGCCAACAGGTGCACCAACCCACCCATTCAAGCCTGGAGACAGAGTCCTGGTGAAGGCCCTCCATAAGTTGAAGTCGCTGGACCCACCCTATGGACCCCCTGTGACAGTCCAGGCCGTGACCAGAACTGCAGTGCTGACAGACGACTCCTCTGCTTGGATCCACGCATCCCGAGTGAAGGAAGCACCATCTTTGAATCCTGTGCCCAAGTGATCAGAACCAGAAGAGTCTCAAATTGGATCAAGCCATACTAAAGAAGGAAAGCATCAGTGTTCCAACAATGCCGACGTACACCTATACCCCTGGAAGACCTCACATCCGTGCAGCAGTAGCACTCTGTGTGATAGTACCAATTCTAGCAGTCACTGTTTGGCTTGTAGCAACATGTGCCCATCATCCAGAGGACCTACCCTCAGTTTGCCCCTCACCACCCCAGGAATTAAGAGACAGAAGAGACATTCGTGTCTCCACTCTACAATTGACCCCAAGTTTGTTAGACTCAAAGGACAACATATGGGCCTTTATTGCTGCCAATATACTAAATTCTTCAGATTTTTGTATCACGGATCACTACAACTCATATGACTTGTTCTCAACCTGCCTCTTGGCTGTCCCCACCCCAGCTAGTGTCCTAAAAATCTATTATAGTGCAGTGTGGAATGACCAGTATGGAGGATTCTGATGTATATGCACATCCAAATCTATACACCTATTGCAGCAACAGATCCTCATGCACTCACAGAAAACATGGTCGAAATAGATACAGGATATATAACCTCCGCTGAAGTCTGTTATGACATGACCTGCAGTAGGAGTTACATCCCTATGTGCACACAACCAAGTCGCCAGCCTACGTACATGACAGAGTACAACGCCACCTGTTTAGGTTCTCGCCAGTGCAAGTCAGTAACCAACAACATGACCTGTGCACACACCATAATACAACATAGTTATGTGAAAAATGTCCATCTCCCTAAGGGATGGTTACTGACATGTGGGACTCATAGTTGGACATATGTCCCAGGAAATATAACAGGGGGACTGTGTACACTTTCACGGCTCTCAGTGATCCTGCCCCCAAGATCGGTTGCCCACGCCCGATCCCGTAGGTCCCATAGGAGAGACTCTTCCAAGCGACTGTGACTCAGCAGTACATCTATTCTCTGAAGCTGAGTATGTCTCTCTGGCCGTAACCCTAGTAGGAGTCCCAGGCCTTGCAACAGCAAATCATAGACAACTGAGTAAGGTTGCCTGTGCACTTGCAAAGGGGTTAAATCACACATCTAGTGCTCAGTCTGAGCTATTGATAGATCTCCAGGGCAGTAGACAGGCAATCTTACAAAATAGGCTGACTATAGACTATCTCTTGCTGAAGCATAATATGGGATGTGACTCCTTTGAAGGCATATGTTGTTTCAATCTGAGCGATCATTCAAAATCAATACAAGGCCATATCAAGACATTGAGTGAACTAGCAAAGGACATCAAGAAGGATATCAGTCAAAATTGGTGGGATTGGTTTTTTGGGTGGTTGCCTGGAACTGCATTCATCCAACGGCTGGTGGTCACCATAGTGGGGGTAATCGTGTGCATAATCACTCTATGCTGTTGTGCGCAGTGCATCCCGAACATCCTATCTATGTGTAGAGCTTGCATGCCTCCAGCAACCACACAGATAACGTACCCAGGAGCACACATGGTGCTACTCTCAGAACACTGATCCGCTTATTTTATGCTTTGTGTTCTTCCTTACTTTTCTTTCTTTTCCACTATGCAGGAGATTTTTTTTCCTACTGTGCGCCAATTGTACAAGAAGGTTTTTATTTATCTCCTTTATGATTTGTACTTTTGTTTCATATGTCTTGTACATACACACACAAGGTCTTTAGCCGGAGGAGGACACACAGTGCAGCTCTCAGAATAGAAAGTGATCCCGTTCTTTTTTTTGTATAAAAAGTTGGGATCAATGGTTGGGTTGAAAGGGATTTTTAACCTTGCTATTAGATATATATTATATCAGGCACTGCCACTTGTATAGATCACTGCCACTTGTATAGATCACTGCCACTTGTATAGATCACTGCCACTTGTTACAAGACAGGTCATTTCCTCAGAAGACACATCCCCCAGAGGGCTCTTAATTCCTGTATGCGAGCCCACCCCAGCAGACATTGAGACTACAATAGATGACACACAGTTATCACCTGGAAATACAATGGACAGCAGGATCCTCAGGTACATGACAGCAAGCTGTAACGAGTTTAACTTGTTAGCATCTAGATTAACCTTGGCCAATATGTAAAATACCCTTTCATGTATTGTATATGGCAGATACCAGTATTGTTTACTGAATTCCCAAAATTAACATGTCATCTGCTGCAGTAATTTTGGTAAGTTCTGGACGGTTATTATCTCCCAGCTGGAGGAGAGAGTATTCACTGAAGGGGATAATTTACCGGTGGAGGTCTGATGCCTCATTGTATGACCATCTCATAACCACCTCAGATTGGAAAGAGCTATCAGAGACCTTTGATGATGTCACTTCCTGTTTAGCTAGGCAGGTCCTCGGGGGGAAGTACGAGAGCTGAAGAGTGTAGCACAGCTCTGCAAGTGAGAGGAACTTAGTCCCTTTGAGCTCTGCCCCTAAGTGACTGGCCAGGTTATTGCCTGGGAGTCGGATGGAGAAGAATTCCCTAAGTCAGCACCGCCTGCGCAGAGAGGCTTGTTTCTGAGGAGGCCGTACCTGGGCCCGAGGACGCTGTATACAGGACTAACAGCGCAACTTCAGGACGCCAGAGTGCGAGACTGTATCGCATGAGCCTCTTTTATGCTACTATAGTAAATGTCCCCCGTGACTTGTTCTGCACAAGGGTGAAAAAATTGTGTATTATCCGTGGCAGAATGCACAAGTCAGAAGAATGAGCCCGTTTAATTGGGAGAAGCAGCAGTGTGGCTGTGGAAATGGTGGTGGTAGTAGTAGTATCAGTGCAGTGTGGATGGGGTGGGTGATGGTGGTAGTACTAGTAGTAGTAGTATTAGCAGTGCAGTGTGGATGTGGAAATAGTAGGTGGTGGTAGTAATATGAGGTGATGTGGATGGGGTGGGTGATAGTGGTAGTAGTAGTAGCAGCAGTGCAGGGTGGATGTGGATAGGGTGGGTGATAGTAGTAGTAGTAGTAGTAGTAGTAGTAGTAGTAGTAGTAGCAGCAGTGCAGGGTGGATGGGGTGGGTGACAGTGGTAGTAGTAGTAGCAGCAGTGCAGGGTGGATGTGGATAGGGTGGGTGATAGTGGTGGTGGTAGTAGTAGTAGTAGTAGCAGCAGTGCAGGGTGGATGGGGTGGGTGATAGTAGTAGTAGTAGTAGTAGTAGTAGCAGCAGCAGTGCAGGGTGGGTGATAGTGGTAGTAGTAGTAGTAGCAGCAGTGCAGGGTGGGTGATAGTAGTAGTAGTAGCAGCAGTGCAGGGTGGATGATAGTGGTAGTAGTAGTAGCAGCAGTGCAGGGTGGATGGGGTGGGTGATAGTGGTAGTAGTAGCAGCAGTGCAGGGTGGAAGTGGATGGGGTGGGTGATAGTGGTAGTAGTAGTAGTAGTAGCAGCAGTGCAGGGTGGATGGGGTGGGTGATAGTGGTAGTAGTAGTAGCAGCAGTGCAGGGTGGGTGATAGTGGTAGTAGTAGTAGTAGCAGCAGCAGTGCAGGGTGGATGTGGATGGGGGTGGGTGATAGTGGTAGTAGTAGTAGTAGCAGCAGTGCAGGGTGGATGGGGTGGGTGATAGGGGTAGTAGTAGTAGCAGCAGTGCAGGGTGGGTGATAGTGGTAGTAGTAGTAGTAGTAGCAGCAGTGCAGGGTGGGTGATAGTGGTAGTAGTAGTATTAGTAGCAGCAGTGCAGGGTGGATGGGGTGGGTGATAGTGGTAGTAGTAGTATTAGTAGCAGCAGTGCAGGGTGGATGGGGTGGGTGATAGTGGTAGTAGTAGTAGCAGCAGTGCAGGGTGGATGTGGATGGGGTGGGTGATAGTGGTAGTAGTAGTAGCAGCAGCAGTGCAGGGTGGATGGGGTGGGTGATAGTGGTAGTAGTAGTAGCAGCAGCAGTGCAGGGTGGATGTGGATGGGGTGGGTGATAGTGGTAGTAGTAGTAGTAGCAGCAGCAGTGCACGGTGGGTGATAGTGGTAGTAGTAGTAGCAGCAGTGCAGGGTGGATGGGGTGGGTGATAGTGGTTGTAGTAGTAGCAGTGCAGGGTGGATGTGGATGGGGTGGGTGATAGTGGTAGTAGCAGTAGTGCAGGGTGGATGGGGTGGGTGGTAGTAGTAGTAGCAACAGTGCAGGGTGGATGTGGATGGGGTGGGTGATAGTGGTAGTAGTAGCAGCAGTGCAGGGTGGATGTGGATGGGGTGGGTGATAGTGGTGGTAGTAGTAGCAGCAGCAGTGCGCGGTGGGTGATAGTGGTTGTAGTAGCAGCAGTGCAGGGTGGATGTGGATAGGGTGGGTGATAGTGGTAGTAGTAGTAGCAGCAGTGCAGGGTGGATGGGGTGGGTGATAGTAGTAGTAGTAGTAGCAGCAGTGCAGGGTGGATGTGGATGGGAGTGGGTGATAGTGGTGGTAGTAGTAGTAGCAGCAGTGCAGGGTGGATGTGGATGGGGTGGGTGATAGTGGTAGTAGTAGTAGTAGCAGCAGTGCAGGGTGGATGTGGATGGGGTGGGTTTTAATGGTAGTAGTAGTAGTAGCAGCAGTGCAGGGTGGATGTGGATGGGGTGGGTGATAGTGGTAGTAGTAGTAGTAGCAGCAGTGCAGGGTGGATGTGGATGGGGGTGGGTGATAGTGGTAGTAGTAGTAGTAGCAGCAGTGCAGGGTGTATGTGGATGGGGTGGGTGATAGTAGTAGTAGTAGTAGCAGCAGTGCAGGGTGGATGTGGATGGGGTGGGTGATAGTGGTAGTAGTAGTAGTAGTAGCAGCAGTGCAGGGTGGATGGGGGTGGGGTGGGTGATAGTGGTAGTAGTAGTAGTAGTAGCAGCAGTGCAGGGTGGATGGGGGTGGGTGATAGTGGTAGTAGTAGTAGTAGCAGCAGTGCAGGGTGGTTGGGGTGGGTGATAGTGGTAGTAGTAGTAGTAGCAGCAGTGCAGGGTGGATGGGGTGGGTGATAGTAGTAGTAGTAGTAGTAGTAGCAGCAGTGCAGGGTGGATGGGGTGGGTGATAGTGGTAGTAGTAGTAGTAGCAGCAGTGCAGGGTGGATGTGGATGGGGTGGGTGATAGTGGTAGTAGTAGTAGCAGCAGTGCAGGGTGGATGGGGTGGGTGGTAGTAGTAGTAGCAGCAGCAGTGCAGGGTGGATGTGGATAGGGTGGATGATAGTGGTAGTAGTAGTAGTAGCAGCAGTGCAGGGTGGATGGGGTGGGTGATAGTGGTAGTAGTAGTAGTAGCAGCAGCAGTGCAGGGTGGATGGGGTGGGTGATAGTGGTAGTAGTAGCAGCAGTGCAGGGTGGATGTGGATGGGGTGGGTGATAGTGGTAGTAGTAGTAGCAGCAGTGCAGGGTGGATGGGGTGGGTGATAGTGGTTGTAGTAGTAGTAGTAGAAGCAGTGCAGGGTGGATGTGGATGGGGTGGGTGATAGTGGTAGTAGTAGTAGCAGCAGTGCAGGGTGGATGTGGATAGGGTGGGTGATAGTGGTAGTAGTAGTAGCAGCAGTGCAGGGTGGATGTGGATGGGGTGGGTGATAGTGGTAGTAGTAGTAGCAGCAGTGCAGGGTGGATGGGGTGGGTGATAGTGGTAGTAGTAGTAGTAGAAGCAGTGCAGGGTGGATGTGGATGGGGTGGGTGATAGTGGTAGTAGTAGTAGCAGTGCAGGGTGGATGTGGATGGGGTGGGTGATAGTGGTAGTAGTAGTAGCAGCAGCAGCAGTGCGCGGTGGGTGATAGTGGTCTTAGTAGTAGTAGCAGCAGTGCAGGGTGGAAGTGGATGGGGTGGGTGATAGTGGTAGTAGTAGTTGTAGTAGTAGTGCAGGGTGGATGGGGTGGGTGGTAGTAGTAGTAGCAACAGTGCAGGGTGGATGTGGATGGGAGTGGGTGATAGTGGTGGTAGTAGTAGTAGCAGCAGTGCAGGGTGGATGTGGATGGGGTGGGTGATAGTGGTAGTAGTAGCAGCAGTGCAGGGTGGATGTGGATGGGGGTGGGTGATAGTGGTAGTAGTAGTAGTAGCAGCAGTGCAGGGTGGATGGGGTGGGTGATAGTGGTAGTAGTAGTAGTAGCAGCAGTGCAGGGTGGATGGGGTGGGTGATAGTGGTAGTAGTAGTAGAAGCAGTGCAGGGTGGATGTGGATGGGGTGGGTGATAGTGGTAGTAGTAGTAGCAGTGCAGGGTGGATGTGGGTGATAGTGGTCTTAGTAGTAGTAGCATCAGTGCAGGGTGGAAGTGGATGGGGTGGGTGATAGTGGTAGTAGTAGTAGTTGTAGTAGTAGTGCAGGGTGGATGGGGTGGGTGGTAGTAGTAGTAGTAGCAACAGTGCAGGGTGGATGGGGTGGGTGATAGTGGTAGTAGTAGTAGTAGCAGCAGTGCAGGGTGGATGTGGATGGGGTGGGTAATAGTGGTAGTAGTAGTAGCAGCAGTGCAGGGTGGATGTGGATAGGGTGGGTGATAGTGGTGGTAGTAGTAGTAGTAGCAGCAGCAGTGCGCGGTGGGTGATAGTGGTAGTAGTAGTAGCAGCAGTGCAGGGTGGATGGGGTGGGTGATAGTGGTTGTAGTAGTAGTAGCAGGGTGGATGTGGATGGGGTGTGATAGTGGTAGTAGTAGTAGCAGTGCAGGGTGGATGTGGATGGGGTGGGTGATAGTGGTGGTAGTAGTAGTAGTAGCAGCAGTGCAGGGTGGATGTGGATGGGGTGGGTGATAGTGGTAGTAGTATTAGTAGCAGCAGTGCAGGGTGGATGGGGTGGGTGATAGTGGTAGTAGTAGTAGCAGCAGTGCAGGTTGGATGTGGATGGGGTGGGTGATAGTGGTAGTAGTAGTAGTAGCAGCAGTGCAGGGTGGATGTGGATGGGGTGGGTGATAGTGGTGGTAGTAGTAGTAGTAGCAGCAGCAGTGCGCGGTGGGTGATAGTGGTTGTAGTAGTAGCAGCAGTGCAGCGTGGATGGGGTGGGTGATAGTGGTAGTAGTAGTAGTAGCAGCAGTGCAGGGTGGATGTGGATGGGGTGGGTGATAGTGGTGGTAGTAGCAGCAGTGCAGCGTGGATGGGGTGGGTGATAGTGGTAGTAGTAGTAGTAGCAGCAGTGCAGGGTGGATGTGGATGGGGTGGGTAATAGTGGTAGTAGTAGTAGCAGCAGTGCAGGGTGGATGGGGTGGGTGATAGTGGTAGTAGTAGTAGCAGCAGTGCAGGGTGGATGTGGATGGGGTGGGTGATAGTGGTAGTAGTAGTAGTAGCAGCAGTGCAGGGTGGATGTGGATTGGGTGGGTGATAGTGGTAGTAGTAGTAGCAGCAGTGCAGGGTGGATGTGGATAGGGTGGGTGATAGTGGTAGTAGTAGTAGCAGCAGTGCAGGGTGGATGTGGATGGGGTGGGTGATAGTAGTAGTAGTAGTAGCAGCAGTGCAGGGTGGATGTGGATGGGGTGGGTGATAGTGGTAGTAGTAGTAGCAGCAGTGCAGGGTGGATGTGGATGGGGTGGGTGATAGTGGTAGTAGTAGTAGCAGCAGTGCAGGGTGGATGGGGTGGGTGATAGTGGTTGTAGTAGTAGTAGCAGCAGTGCAGGGTGGATGTGGATGGGGTGGGTGATAGTAGTAGTAGTAGCAGCAGTGCAGGGTGGATGGGGTGGGTGATAGTGGTAGTAGTAGTAGCAGCAGTGCAGGGTGGATGTGGATGGGGTGGGTGATAGTGGTAGTAGTAGTAGCAGTGCAGGGTGGATGGGGTGGGTGATAGTGGTAGTAGTAGTAGCAGCAGTGCAGGGTGGATGTGGATGGGGTGGGTGATAGTGGTAGTAGTAGTAGCAGCAGTGCAGGGTGGATGTGGATGGGGTGGGTGATAGTGGTAGTAGTAGTAGTAGTAGCAGCAGCAGTGCGCGGTGGGTGATAGTGGTCTTAGTAGTAGTAGCAGCAGTGCAGGGTGGAAGTGGATGGGGTGGGTGATAGTGGTAGTAGTAGTTGTAGCAGTAGTGCAGGGTGGATGGGGTGGGTGGTAGTAGTAGTAGCAACAGTGCAGGGTGGATGGGGTGGGTGATAGTGGTTGTAGTAGTAGTAGCAGCAGTGCAGGGTAGATGGGGTGGGTGATAGTGGTAGTAGTAGTAGTAGCAGCAGTGCAGGGTGGATGTGGATGGGGTGGGTGATAGTGGTAGTAGTATTAGTAGCAGCAGTGCAGGGTGGATGTGGATGGGGTGGGTGATAGTGGTAGTAGTAGTAGTAGCAGCAGTGCAGGGTGGATGTGGATGGGGTGGGTGATAGTGGTGGTAGTAGTAGTAGTAGCAGCAGCAGTGCGCGGTGGGTGATAGTGGTTGTAGTAGTAGCAGCAGTGCAGCGTGGATGGGGTGGGTGATAGTGGTAGTAGTAGTAGTAGCAGCAGTGCAGGGTGGATGTGGATGGGGTGGGTGATAGTGGTGGTAGTAGCAGCAGTGCAGCGTGGATGGGGTGGGTGATAGTGGTAGTAGTAGCGGTAGTGCAGGTTGGATGGGGTGGGTGATAGTGGTAGTAGTAGTAGTAGCAGCAGTGCAGGGTGGATGTGGATTGGGTGGGTGATAGTGGTAGTAGTAGTAGCAGCAGTGCAGGGTGGATGTGGATAGGGTGGGTGATAGTGGTAGTAGTAGTAGTAGTAGTAGTAGCAGTGCAGGGTGGATGTGGATAGGGTGGGTGATAGTGGTAGTAGTAGTAGCAGCAGTGCAGGGTGGATGTGGATGGGGTTGGTGATAGTGGTGGTAGTAGTAGAAGTAGTAGCAGCAGTGCAGGGTGGATGTGGATGGGGGGGTGATAGTGGTAGTACTGAAGTGGCTGCTGCTACTTGTGTTAGCAGATGGGGGGAGATCCGTAACTCTATGGAGGACGGAAAGGACATGTGGGCGTCTGGTGTCTGCTCACCGAAAGCTGCGGGCACAGGGTTTCCTGGTAATAAAGTAATTTTGCCTCCCTCTTCAGCAAGAAAAAAAACATTCCCTGATTTTGATTTAAAAACGTTATCCAGTAATCATCAGACTGCTTGATGTGAACGATATGCCTGCCACTGTGTAAGTAAGCGGGCGTACAGGTCGCCATTCTGGCCAGTGTGCCCGAGGAGCCAGGTCTTGTAACACAACTACATTTATCATGTGTGTCATGCAGGGAGCATGCATGATCTTCCTGTAACAGCGGTTGCTGACCGCCACAGTCGCAGTGATCTGCTGCAGTCCTGGGCTCTGTCCTTGCAGCACTTCCTTAAGGTCCCATGCGCGTCACTACCAGTGCTTTATGGGTTAGATCATGTGACCTCGTTGACCAATCCTAGCCCTCCGTCCCAGGTGCCTGAGCGTTAAGGTCCTTGCTGTAATCTCTGCTTGTGTTCCTGGACTCTGCTGCCTCGACTCTCTGTCTGACTTCGCCTCTGCCTCATCCTTTGGCCTGGTCACGTCTCAGCCTGCTGACTATGTCTGTACCTCTGGTTCCTTGCACTGGTACCCGCTGGTTTGCCTGGACCAGCTGCCTCGTGTGCGAATCCTCCTTAAGAGCTAGCGGCCTGCTGTTCCCCTCGGGAACGTCTATCACTATGTGCGCTAACAATGACATGACGTCCTTATCTTTCTGGTCAGTGCATCTGTGTAGTTTTATTATGTTTTACTATTTATAAAAAAAAAAAAGACAAAAATCTAAATTTTCTTTGCATTGCTATTTTCTGACAGCCGTAACTTTTTTATATTTCCGTCCCCAGAGCTGTATAAGGGCTTGTTTTTGCACAACGATCTGCAGCTTTTATTGGTACTATATTTGAGGTATGTATGACTTTTTTTTTTACTTTTTACATAACTTTTAGCCCCCTTAGGAGGCTAAAACCTGTGATCGTCTATTCACCTATCACATAGACCATAATAGAGACCTCTTATGGTCTGAGATTCCAGGGCTTTGTCTGCTGAGCCGTGCTTTGTGTAAGCCTTACAGGCGGTTTACCATGACAGGCCTGGGAGCCTTCAGCGGGTCCCAGGCTGTCATAGCAATGGTAGCCCCGTCATTTCACTGTCCTCTCCCTTACTCCACAGATGCCGCAATCGTTATTGACTGCAGCATCCCAGGGGTTAAATGACCAGGTGTCTGCTATGTTATACATGTATGGAGCAGGCTCAGCACAGCATCCATACAACTGCTTACACATGATCACATACGTGTGAGCAATTATAACGGAATTGGTCCTAAACCGCTTCACGCATTAAGTGGCATTTATCACGTAGAGAAAGTTAATACAAGAAGTGTGAAAAATGAGATAAAACTCAATTTTAAAACTCTAGTTTTTGCTCCTTCTTTTGGAACTCAATGTACGTGGTAAATTTCTTGGCTGATTCTGTGAGTTCCTGAAGTGTTACAGTACTTTTAGCAAAGAGGATTTTTTCCTCCTCTACCAGTAGGCTCATTAACTTTAGGGATGACTCAATAGAGGTGGTCTCCCATTTCTTTAGGAATTCGCTAGATCTCAGACGTGTGCCAGGGAATAGTGGGATCCTGAGCCCTCTGGGCACGATATTGTTCCTCAGATAGGTTTCCAAGGTTTGGATCTCCCACCATCCCCTGATATTCTCCTTATAAGCCCGATCAGATTCTTGAAGGTGCCATTTATACTGACAGTATGCTCACTACCTGGAAGATCCCCCTCAGAGAAGACCAGGGTGGCCTCGCTGCTCCAGCTATCCCTGTTTATGTCTCCTGCTAGAAAACCTGCCATGCCACCAATTATATGAAAATGATTTCTTCTGTCAGCTTTATTGACATCTAAGGTGATCTGTAAGTCCCTGCCTCAGAGTCACACTCCTCCTATCTGTTGTATGATAGGATCGCTCCGCTTTGACTCTCTCCCTATCGATCTATAGGGTCTGCCTCACTTACCACCTTATCCCTACTCGCATGCTGGAGATGATGATTCTATCTCCTACTGGAGGGCAGTAGTGTCCTTTGCGGCTCCACCGCCGTATATCCCTCCTGCAATGTAAATATTAGATCTGCTGTTTGTATGCCCATTACCTTCGCCGTCCGGTCCGCAGTATCTTCTTGACTGACAGCTCATCGGGAGGCCTCAGGCGTTTGCCCGCCCCCCGATCTCCTGATTGGTCAATGTGGCACCGACATCACATGGGAGGGTGGTGCTTCCCTGTTTTAAACGAGCGCGTGTGGCCGCGGCCTCACGGCCATACTAGCGCCGACAGGCTGTCTCTACGCCAGTGGAACAGCTGAGCAGTAATACACTAGACAGTGCTTTTATTTCTAACAACAACTCAGCATGAGATAGGTTCCTGATGAGCTAAGAAACGCGTCGAACCTCTAGCTGGACATGTTGGATTCACACTGACACGGACTGCTACGGCTCCATCCGCTGGAGTGCTTGCTAAACCACGCAGCGCTCCCCCTGTGGATCTGAGGTGTAGATGTGCACCGCCAGTCTAGATCGGCATCATTGTTAGCAAGGCCGTAAGATCCCTCTCCTGTGTGGGGGGCGCCAGGCTTATGCCGATTTGGACTGACATTCAGGCTTTCTCCTGATGTGATGATGGACATTGGACCGTTTATGGATCCATCAGCAATGGTGATCTAAACAGACAGGTGCTCCTGTCAAGCATAGGTGCTACATCTACTCATCCTCAAACACCTAAGGTTATTTTGGGTTGGCCTAGGAACCCTTCCAAGTCATTGCTATATCTGGCACCCGCATTCCCTTCCGTAGGGACGGCCGTTTATGCAATTGAGCCCTGGAGCACACTGGTTGTAACGTCACAGCGCTGGTAACAACTGGCAGAAATCCCATTGCCAGTGCACTCCATATTCCACCAAGGTTTCCTACCATAGGTGCTTTAGGGTGCATTGGCTCGTCTAGCACATTCTCATATGCGGTATGACCTAAACATACGCCGTCCTCTACCTGCAGGAGATAGCGGCTATAGACTGAGCAAACACTATTTATGGGTATCCCCCATCACGCTCTAATATTTTAAAACATACCAATAAAATTGAGTTTTATCTCATTTTTTACACTTCTCCCCTTTCCGTGACTTTAACTAGTTGAGAGGTAAAACTTTTTCTTTATTCATTGATCCGTGATTTCTAAAGTAAATACAAGACACTTACTAATGTATTATTAGCCATATTGCTTCCTTTGATGGTTGGATTAATTTTTCCATCACATTATACCCTGCTCGTTTCCATGGTTACGACCACCCTGCAATCCATCAGCGGGGGTCATGCTTGCACTCTACAGGAAAAAGCTTCAGCCACTCTGGTGGTTGGGACTGTGGGAGCGCACATAAGCCGGAGCCTTTTCCTATATTGTGCAAGCACGACCCCCACTGATGGATTGCAGGGTGGTCATAACCATGGAAACTAGCAGGGTATAATGTGATGGAAAAATGAATCCAGCCAGCAAAGGAAGCAACATGGAGAATCACAATACATTAGTAAGTGCCTGGTATTATTATATTCATTTATGGGGCTTACATAATAGAAACCACCGAGAAATGACCTCCCTAAAATTATTAAAAACTCATTTTACAAACTAACCCTTTAGGTGTTCCACAAGAATTAAAAATAAAGGGGAGGTGAAATTTCAGTTTACTTGCCTTTTTTTTTTCTTTCCACTTAATCCATTTTTTTTTTACTAGTGGAAACCCCTAAAACAAGTGACCCCATTTGGAACCTATACCTCCCCCCCCCCCTTTATTGAGCAGTGTATTGAGTGCTTTGATCCCGCAGGCATTTCATACAATTTTGAAACATTTGGCCTTGAAAATTTCAATTTTCCACAGACGGGCCCCGCCTGTGTCATCTTAGAGATACCGTGCCCTTTAACCCCTTCCTGACACGGGGATTTTTCATGTTCGTTTTTACTCCCTGCCTTCTCGGAGCCATAACTTTTTTATTCTTCATTCACATGAGGGCTTGTTTTTCGAGGGACAAGTTGTACTTTCTAATGGCAAAATTTAATATTGCAAACAATGAGGTGGTAAGCGGGGAAAACATTTAAATGGACCTGAATCAGGATAAAACAATTCTACCACAGTTTTATGGGTTCTGTTTTTACAGTGTTCCCTATGAGATAAAACTGACCTGTTCCCTTCATTCTCCGGGTCAGTACGATTACAGTGATACCACATTTATATAGTTTTATAGGTTCTGTTTTTACAGTGTTCCCTATGAGATAAAACTGACCTGTTCTCTTCATTCTCCGGGTCAGTACGATTACAGTGATACCATATTTATATAGTTTTATGGGTTTTGTTTTTACAGCGTTCCCTATGAGATACAACTGACCTGTTCTCTTCATTCTCCGGGTCAGTACGATTACAGTGATACCACATTTATATAGTTTTATGGGATTTGTTTTTACAGCGTTCCCTATGAGATAAAACTGACCTGTTCCCTTCATTCTCCGGGTCAGTACGATTACAGTGATACCACATTTATATAGTTTTATGGGTTTTGTTTTTACAGCGTTCCCTATGAGATAAAACTGACCTGTTCTCTTCATTCTCCGGGTCAGTACGATTACAGAGATACCACATTTATATAGTTTTATAGGTTCTGTTTTTACAGTGTTCCCTATGAGATAAAACTGACCTGTTCTCTTCATTCTCCGGGTCAGTACGATTACAGCGATACCACATTTATATAGATTTATGGGTTTTGTTTTTACAGCGTTCCCTATGAGATAAAACTGACCTGTTCTCTTCATTCTCGGGGTCAGTACGATTACAGAGATACCACATTTATATAGTTTTATGGGTTTTGTTTTTACAGCGTTCTCTATGAGATAAAACTGACCTGTTCTCTTTATTCTCGGGGTCAGTACGATTACAGTGATACCACATTTATATAGTTTATGGGCTTTGTTTTTACAGCGTTCCCTATGATATAAAACTGACCTGTTCTCTTCTTTCTCGGGGTCAGTACGATTACAGTGATACCACATTTATATAGTTTTATGGGTTTTGTTTTTACAGCGTTCTCTATGAGATAAAACTGACCTGTTCTCTTCATTCTCCGGGTCAGTACGATTACAGAGATACCACATTTATATAGTTTTATGGGTTTTTTTTTTACAGCGTTCTCTATGAGATAAAACTGACCTGTTCTCTTCATTCTCCGGGTCAGTACGATTACAGTGATACCACATTTATATAGTTTTATGGGTTTTGTTTTTACAGCGTTCTCTATGAGATAAAACTGACCTGTTCTCTTTATTCTCGGGGTCAGTACGATTACAGTGATACCACATTTATATAGTTTTATAGGTTTTGTTTTTACAGCGTTCCCTATGAGATAAAACTGACCTGTTCCCTTCATTCTCTGGGTCAGTACGATTACAGTGATACCACATTTATATAGTTTTATGGGTTTTGTTTTTACAGCGTTCCCTATGAGATAAAACTGACCTGTTCTCTTCATTCTCCGGGTCAGTACGATTACAGTGATACCACATTTATATAGTTTTATGGGTTCTGTTTTTACAGCGTTCCCTATGAGATAAAACTGACCTGTTCTCCTCATTCTCCGGGTCAGTACGATTACAGTGATACCACATTTATATAGTTTTATAGGTTCTGTTTTTACAGCGTTCTCTATGAGATAAAACTGACCTGTTCTCTTCATTCTCCGGCTCAGTACGATTACAGTGATACCACATTTATATAGTTTTATGGGCTTTGTTTTTACAGTGTTCCCTATGAGATAAAACTGACCTGTTCCCTTCATTCTCCGGGTCAGTACGATTACAGTGATACCACATTTATATAGTTTTATGGGTTTTGTTTTTACAGCGTTCTCTATGAGATAAAACTGACCTGTTCTCTTCATTCTCGGGGTCAGTACGATTACAGTGATACCACATTTATATAGTTTTATGGGTTCTGTTTTTACAGCGTACCCTATGAGATAAAACTGACCTGTTCTCTTCATTCTCCGGGTCAGTACTATTACAGTGATACCACATTTATATAGTTTTATAGGTTCTGTTTTTACAGCGTACCCTATGAGATAAAACTGACCTGTTCTCTTCATTCTCCGGGTCAGTACTATTACAGTGATACCACATTTATATAGTTTTATGGGCTTTGTTTTTACAGTGTTCCCTATGAGATAAAACTGACCTGTTCCCTTCATTCTCGAGGTCAGTATGATTACAGTGATACCACATTTATATAGTTTTATGGGTTCTGTTTTTACAGTGTTCTCTATGAGATAAAACTGACCTGTTCTCTTCATTCTCGGGGTCAGTATGATTACAGTGATACCACATTTATATAGTTTATGGGTTCTGTTTTTACAGCGTTCCCTATGAGATAAAACTGACCTGTTCTCTTCATTCTCCGGGTCAGTACGATTACAGTGATACCACATTTATATAGTTTTATGGGCTTTGTTTTTACAGCGTTCCCTATGAGATAAAACTGACCTGTTCTCTTCATTCTCGGGGTCAGTACGATTACAGTGATACCACATTTATATAGTTTTATGGGCTTTGTTTTTACAGTGTTCCCTATGAGATAAAACTGACCTGTTCTCTTCATTCTCGGGGTCAGTACGATTACAGTGATACCACATTTATATAGTTTTATGGGTTTTGTTTTTACAGCGTTCCCTATGATATAAAACTGTCCTGTTCTCTTCATTCTCGGGGTCAGTACGATTACAGTGATACCACATTTATATAGTTTTATGGGTTTGTTTTTACAGTGTTCCCTATGAGATAAAACTGTCCTGTTCTCTTCATTCTCGGGGTCAGTACGATTACAGTGATACCACATTTATGAATAAAATGTAAAGAATTTTCTCCTAGGTTTTTATCGCTATATTCTGACCCCCATAACTTTTATGGTTATAGCTAGAGCTGTTTGAGGGGTTAATCTTTTGCAGGACAATCTAATTTTTTGTGATACAATTTTGGGTTGTGTGGTTTTTGATCCCTTTTTAATTTTTTGAGGAGTTGAAGCAATAAAAAAAGAAACGGCCTTTTTCACCTTTTTTTTGCCAGTATGCCATTCGCGGTATGGAATAAATGTTATCAATCACGTGTCTCTGCTGTCCGGAGCGGGGCTTGACACTCTTTCACGCAGCGTATTACCTGCACAGCATTCGCTCGTGTGAAAGAGCCCTAAATGTGGCAGGTTCCTCCACCACCCTGATCATTGTAGGCCCAGGAGAGGCGGTTCTGTTAGTGTTAGGGACCCATCTGCTGAAGTCACCTCGATGTTGGTAGACGGGCCCGACACACGTTTGTGCAGAAAGAGCTTCCATTTGTCATGTATAGCAGGTGGAGCGCCCCTGTAACCCCCGCTTCTACTATTTACATGTGGCGCGGTGGCCGTTTTTTTCTTTCTGGGGATGGTCTTGTGTGAGGGCTTTTTTTATTTGGGGGGTTTAATGTGGTGACAGTTTTATTGGCACTATTTTAGGGTATACAGTACTTTATGGTGCTTTTTGTTAGCGACCAAAACAATCTTTTATGGCACCATTTTTCTTTCTCGGTGTTCACTTGATGTGATGGATCATGTAATGTTTTTATAGAGCCGGTCACCGCCACGTCTGTGAGTTGCTCGATGAAGGGGACTCCAACGTTTCGGGGTCTGATCCCCGTCCAGGAGCTCCACCCTGCACATGGACCGTTTCCCGGCCAGACCACCGGTTTTTGGTTTACGTCGTACGTGGCACGCTGCAGCCATTTTTCTTTTGAATCACCACAACAATTCACGTTCTTTTGTCATTTTACTTTTTAATAACAATTTATCAAAACGCACGGCAAATTCCAATAGTTTTCTGTTCTTCAGATTCGAGCGGCGCTCGGAATCGCTTGCGGTCGAGGAACAAGGTGAACGGATCTGCAGCTCGGGGTTTCCATGACCGTTTGCTGCACGTCTTTCAGGATCCACATTGAATTCATGAATTATGGGGTCAGCCTCTGTCCCTCACTGCTGGACCCTACGCGAGTCAAAGATAAGTCTGGGGGGGGGGGGGGGTGTTCGACTTTAGGTGATAGCATCTGAGCATGAGAAGAAGCTGCAGCTGCTTCAGAACACTTTACTCTGAAAGGTTTCCGGAAGACCGAATGAGGAGTAGATGATAAAAGGACGGAAATCACAAAGGGCAGAAGCTACATATCATCCTCCCCCTCCCCTTTGATTTCACTCTTGATTTTCACTTCCAAAATCTCATGGGGAAAGCTGGCGGCGTGCTCGTACTCTACAGCCGAAGGCTTTTGGGAAGTGAAAGTCACCTCAGAGTTAGTCAGGTTGAATTCGGTTTGTGTCGACTCGCTCGCCATTCCAGGTTTCACGTACTCTGTCTCCGCCTGGACTTTGGAATAGAACAGGACATGGAATCGGGGCTCATTCTCTAAGCGCCTTTTCTTGCTTCTAGTGCGGTCTTTTCTGAGCGATTCTTCAATAATGGACTCGCCCTCCTCAACCGATGGAAAAATGGAAGGCACAGCGTCCTGCTTCAAGGCCCGGCCATAGTGCGTGATTCTGTACGAGTCCACGGTGAAGTGGTTTGAACACAGGAAATACCTTTTTTCCTTTTTTTCCGCACCTTCCAGTACTTTGTTGGCGAGAACCTCGAGGTCTTCGAAGCGTTGACCGGTTTGGGACAGCCAGGATTTTATTCTAGGTAAGTCGGTAGGGAATTTGTGCAGAATGATGTCTCCGCTCTGGCCTTTCCGGCCCGATTTGCTTAGGCATTGGTTCACCAGACAAGATGGCATGACTCCACTTCTAGGGTTACCTGCCGAAGAAAGGTGAGAGATTCATCAAGACAAGCGAATTCTGCACATTTTATTCCCATTTTTGGTAACTCGTGACACTTTAGACAGAACTAAACTTTCTAGGTCTTCATATCTGTATCGTCAGCCAAGGGCCACATCAGGAGCCAGTTTAACCCCATAATTCATACTACAAGTGTTACTGTGTTCCCAAAGGCTTTATATGGAGTTACGAGCTACTGTTGCTAGGCAGGGCTGGCACCACCCCTGCCTCTCTAGGAGCATGCGAGTCTAGTGCTAGCTGTGAACAAGTATCGAAGAGCAGCGAGAAGCAGAGTTTAAAGGGGAATCTTCTTGCCAGGTGGATGATATGCAACCAAGGCTTCAGCATGTGTGCCGGCCCTGGAGGTAACGCACCTCCACTGTGTCTACAGACTTCACTGCATACTGGTGGGAGTACAGGGCTTCATGTTCCCTATCAGAGGGCCCTCAGTTCAGAGACCGTCCTCCACTGCGGGCGCTGCAGAGATATCATATAGTGAGTGTGAGCGATTGTACAGTCGGACTGACTTCAGTGAGCGCAGCCTTGGGAACTGCATGTGCATTTAACGTGTACAGCGCCCGTGTGAACCATCCGCTACAGTGGACGTGTTGCAGAGAACCCGCCTCATCGTTGCCTCCACGCTGGACCCGCCTTGTATCTCAATTTTTCCCCTTAAAGGGCACCTAAACCGACCCCAGAACCAGGGATTGTCCAGGAACAAGGGAAAGGTGAGAGCCTCCCATCCCTTCACGGTTCAGGGGAGTAATTAAAACCACTGTTCCTACTACTACTACTCCTCTCGGACACACTGTAGTACCAGGACACGATACCGAAGAATAAAATGCATTCCATTGCTCATATGTAGAGATGAGCGAACATTTAAAAAAAGTCAGTTGTTCGGGGTTCGGGTGGTGGTTAATCGCACATCCCGTTATGGATTCCACTATAGCGGCATATGGAATCCATAAGGGGCGGCTGCCACCAACCCGAACTGTTGCACAGCTGAAGGACCTGTGGTGACGTCACCGTCATGTGATCAGTGCAGGGGGCGTGGCTCAGCCGAACAACGGACTTTTTTTTAAATGTTCGCTCATCTCTACTCATATGGTAAATGTTGTGCAACCTTGACGTCTGCCGTCACACAACGGATTGGAAAATCACTGACAACATAAAAGTCCGATAAACCGTAATCCAATAACCGGAGTCGGCCACACTATTAGACGCCAGATCCAGAAAATGGCGGAAACACGCCGACATTGTGAGGGCTGTAGAGTGTTTGGTTCAGAGGGGAGATGGCGGATCGCTGACCTCCACCAGCTCTTCTATCATCTGGGGATGATCCAGATGATAGAACACAAACTACACATTCACTAATTATCTCATATGGGAAGGAAGGCGCTCTCCGGCAGAGATTTTCATCCTTTTAGGGTCAAACCTTCCAAGAAAGTTCAGAACGTTTTACTTTACCTCGGAGCCGTGACTTCAGATCTCAGATCCCCCCCCCCCCCCAATATTAAAAAACACACATTTTTCTCAAGCTCCCCCGGGACTTACAGCGCTCCCTGTGCTGACGATCTGTCCGCGGTCCGATTTCTCTCAATCGCGATCATTCATCTAAAAGAGCAATAAAAAGACTCAATAAAACAAAGCAGCCGATTGTAAATGCAGAAAAACACTGGATAAATCAGAACCGAGCGCTAAAATAAACGCACCAACGTGAAGGGAACGCTCCCACATCTACATCTGGGGAGGTTTCTGAGAAATGATCTCCTTGGGGTTTTATTAGACACGCCATTAACCACTTCCCAGCCGCTGGCGTGTGTGTACGCAGAAGTCGGGTCAGTGGAGTTGTAGCTATGAAGATGGCGGACCTGTAAGGACGCCTTCACGCGCTGCAGATTTTGTCGCTGAATTTACCACGACTAAAAATCACTTCCATTCCCCGGAATGAGGCTCGTAGAAATCCGTGCGCTCGGCCTCACTCAGGAGAAGGGATTCAAAGCCTCAAAAAATCTAAAACTATAGAGTAAAAGCGCTGCGTGCGTGTGTGCGTCACTTCTGTTACACTGGGCGTGCGCGGACCTCTCAGCACACGCCCCCTTACCGCCCACGCCAGTGAGCTGACCTCTCAGCACACGCCCCCTTACCGCTCACGACAGTGCGCGGACCTAACAGCACACGCCCCCTTACCGCCCACACCAGTGCGCGGACCTCTCGGCACACGCCCCCTTACCGCCCACACCAGTGCGGG